>JAWWLV010000021.1:19208787-19234077 GCA_035041135.1 Platyrinchus mystaceus | reverse complement strand
GCTCGCATGCCCGCCCGCCCGCCCGCGGGGCCGGGGCCGGGGCCGGGCCGGGGCCGGGCCGTGCTCGGCGGAGCGGAGCCGCCGCCGCCGCCGCCGCGGGATTTTCTCAATGGGCGCCGCGAAGGATCAAACCCGCGGAACGTTCCGGGGGGGCGGGGCCCGGCCCCCCGCGCGGCCGCCCATAGGCCACCGCCCCCCGCAGGCCACGCCCTCCGCATGACGCAGAGGGGCGGGACCGGCGGGCTCGGTAGTGGGCGGGGCTATTGGCACAGGGGGCGTGGCCTGTCCGGGACCCGATCCCCGCGGGCGGGTCACGCCCGGGGTCCCCGAAGCCTCCCGCGTGTCCCCAGCCCCGCTTTGGAGTCTCCACGCCCTCCCGTGAGGCCTCACCCGACTCTGACCCCTCCTCTTTGGGTTTTACACGCCCTTCCTTTGGGTCCCCAGCTCCCCGTCTGGGGTCCTCAGCCCTCCTCTGGGTTCCCCAATACTCCTTTGAGGTCTCCAACCCACTCTTTTGAGGCTCTAGACCTTCCTTGGTGTCTCCAAGCCTCTTCTTTCAGATCTCCAGCCTTCCTTTGGGGTTCTCTACCCACTTCTTTGAGACTCCAGACCCCCCTTTGGGGTCCCTAAGCCCCTCTTTTGGGATCCTCAACTCGGCCCCTTGGGCCTCCAACCCACCCCTTTGAGACTTCAGTCCCTTCTTGGAGTCCCCACCCCCTCTTTAGGGTTCCTAAGCCCCTTCTTTTGGATCCTAACCTCTCATTTGCTGTCCCCCACGTTCCCCTTTGGGGTCCCAATCACCCTTTGCACCTTTTTGCTCCCTCTGGAAGCTCCTAAACTCTCTCAGGGCCACCAATCCCCTTTTTTGGGACCTCAGTTCCCTGCATTGGGGTCTCAATTCACTCTTTGGGTATACTCAAAGCCTCTTTTGCGGTCTTTCTATGGGGTTCCCAGAGCCTCTCTTTGGGATCCAAACCCCTTAAAATCCCTCTCATTTCTAGATGAGTGGTCCAAAAACTTCCACTGGTAACTTCCAGTGTCACTGTGACCCTGGCTCAGGGTGGGGAAACACCCCAGGACACACTGAGGATGGTGTGGGGGTGCTGGGATCCCCCTTGGCATCATCCCCGCTGTGTGGGCCGTAAGGATAAAGCAATTTTGGGCTCAATGGAGCCCAAAATGGAGCAATTTTGGGCTAAACAGGAGCTGCTTATATTTTGGATCTATGATGAGGATATTTTCTTGTGAAAAACAACCATTTCTGCCAAACCCAGCCCTTGTCTGTGGCTAATTTTGGCTCAGGGCGGTGTGTGTGTGTGGGTTGTGGTGTTTCCAGTGGTGAAGAAGGCTGGTGGTCCCCAATTAATCCTGTAATTTTTGGATCAATGGAGTCAGAAGGGGCTGGTGGACTGCGGGGACAATGGCACAGCTTGGTCGTATCCTTTCTCCATCACTCCCTGGACATGGGATGTGCTTTTCCCTTTTTCTTTTTTTGAAGGGTTTTTAATTAACTTCCTGTTTCAATGGTGGGATAATGAGTTTTAAGCAGCACATGATTCCAGTAAAGAGGTCAAACCGGCAATGGGGATGTCAAAAGAAATTAAGTTAGGAATTAAGAAGAGATCCAGGGGAGAAAAAAAAAGCCCAGTGAGGGAGGGAGATGCTGCTGAGGACAAGGCTCCGCTCCCCCCCCCTTGGCTGACCACCTCCCAAAACGATCCTGACGGCGCCTTTCACCTCATTTGGCCTTGAATTGCCGCCTTCCTGGAGACTATCACACCCCCGGGCGGGCAGCTCTGCTTCCAGAGCCTCTCCCTTCCCACCACGGATTTGCCAGGTCCGGCCCAAGTGGGCTCTGCTTTGCGTCAGCTGTGATGGGTCTGACTCCTGCAAGGGCTGGAGATGGGGAGCCAAACTCTGCTCCGATGCTTTTGGGGGTCTCCAAGCCCACCCCGGTGTGGCTGTGGGTGTTTTGGGGCTGTGGGCGCTGCAGATCCATCCGGTTCCTCTGGCACATCCATGGCACCGCTCCTGTGGTATTTACCTGGTGTGTTTGCTGATGCCAAGATAATTAGACAACCATTTAATTAAACACAGCATTGTTAATTGCATGGATTTGAGGGGCTGGGTGTGAGTGAACACCAATAAGGTGCCCGAATTTCCACTCCCTTGGAGGGAGCAGGGGGATGATGGCAGTTCCCAGCAATTTGTGCTGGGAGAAGCAGTAGCAGCATCCCCTGAGGAGAATGAGGGGACATTGTCACTCCCATGGGGGGCTGCATCCCACCCTAAAATGATGCCTGAAAAGCTTTGATGGAGCCAGTGGGTGCTGGACAGGGGGGTGCAACCTTGCCCTGGGGAGCTCAGCTCCAGGGAGGAAACAGGTTACAGTCCTTCCCCTGGCACATTCCTTCCACCCCAAAAAGATGCCCAAAAGGCTTTGATGGAGCCAGTGGGTGCTGGAAACAGGGGTACACTCCTTCCCTGGGGAGGGGAGCTCAGCTCCAGGGAGGAAACAGGTTGCAGTCCTTCCCCCGGAACATTCCTTGCCAGTCTCCTTTTAATTAGCTTTCTGGCACCATCCCAAAGCCTCTTAGATCCCCCCAGGCCTGAGAATTTGCACTTGCATCAGCCAACCTCCAAGGGCCAGATGCCCAGTGTGGCGATGTCCCTGAATCCCACATCCTCCTGCCCCATTACCTGGGGGGACCCATGGGTGCCCCTGCATGGGGACAAGTGTCCTGGTGCCGGTGACAGTGGCATGGCTGGGTGTCTCCCTGCTCCCTTCCCGATCCTGTTGTGTTTTCAGAGAGATTGTTATAGGGGAACCGAATAAATAGCGTGTTTTCCCGAGGAGTGAATTACACGCCTGCAGAGCAGAGATAATGCGGGAGCAGCCGTTTCCCCCATTGTGAGCGAGGTGACATCTTTTTATGGAGCTGTGTACATTTGTATTAGTGCCAATTAATCTGGGCTGATATTATTAGAGACGCGGGGAGAGGAGGTGGTGGCGCAGGAATGTAAATGGGAAGAGCCAAGGCGCTGCCTCAGCCGTATTTCAGGGGTGAGGAGTGGGTGGCAGTGATGTTGGGGGCTGTGCTGAGCACCCTGAGGGTCTGGGTGTCCCAGCTCATGGCACTGCCCATTGGCACAGCTCTGCCTGTGTGTAGAAACAGCTTTTTCCAGCTCAAAATGTCCTATTTTATGGGGGTTTTTTGTCCCAAGAGAGAGGACTGGCACCACGGTGCCCTACCTGTGGAGGGGCCTGCCACCTGCTGGCAGGAGAACCTGGCCCTGGGTGCCACTTGTCACCTGCCTGAGGCTCAGACCCAACCAGCTGCCAACAGCCTGGGGTCCTCTGTGGCCTGGGCATGGCTTGGGCATGGCTTGGACATGGACGTGACACGGCTTGCACATGGCATGGGCATGGCTTGGACATGTCTTGAGCAAAGGCTCGGCATGGCTTAGGCATGTCCCTCCATGACTTGGGCACGGCTTGGGCATGGCCTTGGCACTCCTTGGGCATGTCCCGTCACCGCTTGGGCACGACTTGGGCATGCCCTGTGCAGAGACGCTGCTGCAGAGTTCAGGGCTCCTGGGAGCTGGGGTGGCAGTATGGAAGTTTTTGGGGTTAAAACAAATCAGAATCACGGAATTGATTAGGTTGGAAAAGTCCACTAAGATTATCGAGTCAGCCATTAGCAGCACTGGCAAGGCCACCACTACACCATGCACCCCAGTGCTACATCTGCATGGCTTTTAAATCCTTCTGGGAATGTAACCCCTCCTGTACCAGGGCTGGACGACCCTTTCCACGAAGAAATTTTCCCTAATAACCAGCCTAAACCTCCCCTGGCACAAACAGTGCTGGATGCCACTGAAACCAGGTGGGAATGTGCAGATGAGCAGCGCCCACACCTGAAATTCAAGGCTGGGATGTGTCAGTGCTTATTTTCCCCTCCCTCTTATTGATCTCCTGCTTTAGGGACGGTGCTCTAACTCCAAAAAGGAGCGATCCCCCTATCCCTGGGGATTGGGCAGCAAAAGTGGCCTTCAGGATGGCATCCCTGTGGGGGGGTGCATCACTCCTGTGCTCCTGTTCCCACTCTTTACAGCCCCCAGGGCTCTGGGTTTTCCTGCCTGAAGGCAATTCAGGGATGCAGAAACCCTATGTGAGTGTGGACCCATCACACATGTATGGCCAGGGGGAGGTGGGAGCTGGGGTTTAAATTCCTGCTGTGCAAGGAACGACCAGATTTGACTCAAAAGCAAGAAAAAAAATTCTAAGTCTTCAGCCCCTGCTTGCAGTGTGACAACCATGGTGGATCCCGTTATCCTTCAGGCTTTATGGAGAGGCTTAAAGCACCTCCGGCTCGGAAACTTGGATGTGGGGCTGAGAAGAAAGGCCGGTTGGATCTGGGGGGGCTTGAAGAGCAAACAGCTTGAGGAAAATTTAGTGTGGTGGCAAAAAGCCAAAAAATCCCTCTGTAAAATGCCAAGCACTGTCTGTAACCACCCTGTAACCCCTCCAGGGCTGTCTGTGGAGTCATCTCCATCTATGAGTATGTGGATTTGGGCTGAGGATCCTGAGGGATGTGCATCCCAGTGGGGTGCAGGGCTTGGATCCCCAGATGTGCTGCGTCCCATGGGTGCCCCTCTGTGCTGCTGGCACCCGCTGAACAGGGAGTTAATCTGCAGCCAGGAGAAGCTGCCCAGCTTTGCATCCTCGCTGGAATTACGTTGACAGGGGCCTGCAATCTTCCAAGTGACAAGCGCTGCTGGATAATGCAGGACTCAGCAAACCCAGGGGCTTTAGGGAGCTGAGAGGAGCTGATGGGTGGGGGGGGTCACCCGCTCAGCGGGAGCGTGATGTGGGTGAGAGCAGAGAGAGAAGATGGGGAAAGAAAAAACTAAACATTTAGAGGGGAAAGGGATTAATTAAATACTTCAGCCCCTGGAGCCGCAGGGATGATCCAAGCATCTCCCTGGGGAGTGGCATTCTGGAGGGAGTGGCACCCAAGGCAAACATCACTCGTGCCCTGGGCTTCAGTAAGGTGGGTGCTGCTTTGGGATGGTGTCCCTGCACCCATCCCAAGGCCCTGGGGATATGTCCCATCCCTGCAGCAATGCCATCGCTCCTAGCAGATTCTTTTTCAGGTGCCCAGGTGATGAATCTGGAGGTCTGGGAGAGCTCTGGTAACAACCAGGCATGAAATACTCCTCCTCCACCCTGTGGGTTTGCTGCCCTGGTGAAATATTGTAGAGGGAAAACATAAAAGTCCCATTTCCAGCTCCATAATATTTCCTGCCAAAACAAAGTAAAATGTGCTGCCTTAAATTTTCTGCAAAATTCTTTTGAGGTTATTTTTCTCCCTAAATTAAGCCATACTAATTATTTTCAGCCACTTTATCTCCACTCTGCAACACACCAGGAGGGTGCAGGCGGCAAGCATTTTAAGCCTCCATAAACAAAAGAGTAGTTTGGAAAATAATTCTATCAATTAATCAAATTAATCCTGCAGTTTTAGTTACAAGCCCCGAGTGGCGAAGATCCCAGCCGGCGGTTCCGAGCTATCTCTCATTGACAGCATCTCAATGTTGTGATTGCAACAGTAATTAAAGAATATAATACACCCGGCTTTGTGTCAGCTCCTACCCCCAGACCTCGGCGCTGCGCTGGCAGAGGTCAGCTTGAGGACAAAGTGGGGATGGACAAACTGGGCAGTCACCATCACCATCATCACCACCACCATCACCATCACCACCATCACCACCACCGTCACCATCATGACCATCATCAACACCATCACCAACACTGTCACTATCACCACCATCACCATCACAAACTGGCAGTGACCAAACTGGGCATCTTCACCACAGAGAAGCTCCACCGCTTTGCAAACTATTCAGAAGTGACGGCAGTGGCACCAAGGTCCTCCCCAGTCACTTTACAGAGGACACCTTCCAGGGAGGAACATCCCCCAAACATCACGCAGACAGGGAATTTCTGTGAAAATATTGGAATATATTTGAAAAGATTAATCAGGTATGACTTTACAGTACCACCCCATATTTTCATCTCATACTTTATTTTAACAATATTAAAGAGGCACTTTAAAAGCACACAGACAACATTATAAAACAGGGTTTCCTGCTCTTTCTCTGCTTCTCTGGACAAAATATCAAAATAAAAACTTTTGACAGAACACATTGCACCCAAGGTAAATTACCTACAATAGTTTTTTATACAATACAAAGAATTGTAAAGATACATATTAACAGAATAAAGCCTCTTTTTTTTTTCCTTTTAAATCTAAAACAAAACAAAAAAATCATTGCAGGACAGACGCAAAGTACTCTGACTGTTCATATCACATCAGTGCATTACTTCACCTCCTTGACTTGGGAGTATTTCAATAATATCTTTCCATGTCCTCGTTTGCACCTGAGATTTCTTTCCGGATTCAAAAGTAAGGTTGTAGAACGTGCTCGTTTAACATGACGGAACCTTTTCAACACTATGGCATACCAGCATACAGGGATTCTTTTTCCCTAATTTTTTTCCCTAAAGCTGAATTTCTTTTCCCTAAATTGATTTTTTCCCCCCTAAAGCTGAATTTTTTTTCCCCCTCGTGTTGGATTTTTTTTTTTAAATTCTCTTTTCTTGCTTCATTTTTTTTACAGGTAACGGCTATTTCCTAAAGTTTCCCTTTTATTTTTCAATCAAGGAAGTCTGTATTCACATTACAAATGAAGAATAGCACCAGTAACTGCATAGTAAAAGCGGATACCTATAGAGCCACTAACTCAATACAGTAAGATACTTTAGAAGTGATACCGTTGAGGGCACTCGGACAGTACCGGTTCGGTGCGGTAAATTGGCACAGTTTTCTCGTTGCACAAAAAAACCCCCCACAAACAAAAAGAAAACACAAACACACACACAAAAAAACCCCAAACCCCTAAAAAATCAGAGTTTGTCACAAGTGTCAAGGTGCAGTTTGCTCATGGTGACGGTTCTTCTCCAGTCACATCGTCTACAGTGGTCAAAGAGTGGCAGCGTCCTCTGAAAGGCTCTGACAGCCCCGGAGCCCCAGAGCTGGTTCGTTATTCTCTTGACGATGTAGAAACAAAATCCTTAGGGATGGCTGTCAAAATATAGGACACTTGGTTCTTAATTTAATTTTTTAATTGTATCATCTCTTAGGCCAGCTCCCAATTAAATGAATTGTACGGGATTATTTGTGCAAAATCTTCAAAAAAAAATATAAAATTTGCTTTCTACAGTGTACTGCACCTTCTGAATAAGACGTCTACGGAATGAAGTTCATCTCTTCAAGTACTTTGTACAAAGATAACACAGACACAGACTCAAAAGGGTCTGAGATTTGCAAGTATCCTTATAACCTCAGCACTTCTGCAATAAAGCAATTGCTCTCGACGATTCAGTCTGCCCAAAGCGATTACAATTTCAGTTCATGAAAATCATCAGCAACATCAAAGTTCTAGCATTTGCATGATAAATCAGGTGAATTAAAGTAGATTAGTAGACACAAAGCAAACTATTTCACAGAGGCTGCAGTGCAAGTTCATTTAAGCTAGACAGAGAAATCATGCTACACAAACGAATTTAATGCTTTGATAATTTTTCCCTTGCAAACCCCATGAAAGCAGCTGAGGATCACCATAAGTCACTTCCATAAATTATTCTGAAGTATCTCTTCTTAAAGGAATTTTGAAGCTAGTTAATTTTTGCCCAAAGAGTTGGCTGAGCAGGTTGTTCTGTGACTCGGCGGTGCGGTAGCTGGCGGCGCCGGCCGGCTTGGCCCCGCGGGCAGCACGTGGGCCGTGCAAGGTGCCGCGTGGGGACGGCAATGGCCCCTTGGCCAACACTTGGTGGAGGCTCTTGCCCAGAATGGCCTTCCTGCGTTTCACGTCCCCGTTGGCGTGATGGAGCTCCCCCTTCTTCTGGTTGTAAGTGTCCAGGACCATCTTCTTCAGGTGGGGGCCCGTTTTGGGTTTGGGTACCAGTTTGTTGCAGTGTGTCTCCCTCCTCCCCGGCGAGAGGGCAGAGGCCTCAGCGTTGCTCCAGCCAGTGTGTTTGAGCTCGACGGTGCTCTTGCTCCTCACTGGGCATGGCGTCCGGGCTTTTTTCTTCTTTCCATCTCCCTCCATGTTCTCCCGGGAGCCAGAGCTGCTCCGGTGGCTCAAGGACTTGTGTTCTTTCCTCCTCTTGGGGTGAAGCTTGCTGGTGGCTTTGCTTGGCTCCACGTGGCTGTGCTTTGTGGCATTGGTGGCTGTTTCACCTCTGGGCTGGTGGCTGGTGGATTTGCCTGGGTTATCACCTTGGTCTTTGGCATTAGTGATACCATCCTTAGCCTCAGGCATGGGTTTATCCCTTCCTGAGATGGGTTGTTGACCCTCCTCATTGCTGCTGCTGGGGCTGCCCACAACCAGAGCAGCCTCATTGCCAGGCTGGCTACCTGTGGTCTTCTTTGATGGGGCTGAATCTTTGGTGGGCCTGTTGAGCGTGAGTGATGCTGTCTTGTCCTTCAGGGACAGGGGGTGGTGGGCAGGTGGTGGGCATGTATCTTCTGGAGACATGGCCTCAGATGCATCTTCCCAAGCAGAGACATCACTGGCACTGAGGTTGCCCCATTTGAGGGTTTCCTTGGCTGGCGGAAACTCTGCCTGAGGGGAAGGAAGCTCTGAGACCTTCCTGGCAAGCTGGAGAAATGGGATCTCATCCACGGCATTGGTGTCTGTGCTGGGATTTTCCAGGACACACGCTCTACATTCATCTTTGTTGCCTGTTCTTTTATGGGCATCGGTGCAGCCGCGTTTCTCAGTCAGGTGTGAAGGAGAGAGTTTTTGGTCTGTGTCCTGGTTACAAGCCAGCCCAGCAAGGTCCATGGTAAATTCGGGTGAGTCCAAAAAAGGAAGTGGTTTCCCATCAAACGCTCCTTTCTCCAGCTCCTCGATAGCCAGGCCAGCGATGTGGCTGAGCTCCGGGCTGCCCACGGCAGCCTGTGGCAGAGATGGGGAGAGGCAGGGGGGTGGTGGCAGGGTGTCAAACGGGGACTTCTCCATCTCTGCCAGGAGGTCGGAGAAGTCACCCACCAGGTCTTCTGTCTTCATGGCAATTTGGGGTGCTCCTGGATCACCAGCTGCTGTTGGGAAGGAGTCAGTGGGATTCTGCAGACTGGGGCTTGCAGCCTCTACCAGCTGAAGGTCACCTGTGTGGTGCAGGTGCACCGGTGACCTGCATGGGAGTGAGCTGCTCTGGTGAGCAACCTTTCTCTTCTTGCTTGGCGGCATGGCCTCCTGGAGAGATCTGTCCTCTTTCCCCTTCTCCCTGCCCTCCTTGGAGGCAGTGCCAGGCCTCATGACCCCTCTGAACTTGAAAGTCTTGTTGCTTCCTGCCAGGTGCTTCTCCATGTGCCGGTCGTACTGCTCCTTCTTGGAGAAGGTGTAGTTGCACATGCTGCAGATGAAGGACTTCTTGATAACGTGCATGACATCAGCACAGAGCTCACAGGTGTACAGGGTGGTGTGCTTGATCTCCTGCTCCTCCACTACACCATGCTCCTGGCTCAGGTGGTTTCGGAGCTCTTTGGTCTCCTGGTAGAACATGGGACACCTGTGGCACAAGTAAATCTTCTGCAAACTGTGCACGACCAAATGCCGCTGGAGCTTGAAGGGCTTGGGAAACTGTTTGCCACAGTGATGGCAGTCCCTGGAAGGATCTTTGCAGTCTGGGTGCATGGGGACAGACTTTGGGGTGCCTTCGCTTTTTGCCATGTATTCTGGAGAGGGGCTGGCGGATGCTTTAGAGGAGCTGGGAGCAGGTGGCTTCACCTTGACATTGCTTTCCAAGGGGTCTTTCATCACCTTGGCCTCCTGCTCGAGGGGCAGCTCCTTGGGGCTCTTGCTCTCTCTGGTGACTGCATGCCTGCTGCTGGGGTCGGCGTGCCGGGAGGACCTGTTGGGCTTCCGATACATGATGGTGTTGAGGAAGTGGGTGACAGCAGCATTGTCCTCACCAAAGCAGACTGGCAGGCCCATCACTGACTTCTGCGCCTGCCCCTTGCGGGCAAACTGGGTGGCGTGTTCCCGGAGATGCTCATTGTACATCCAGACATCAGAGATCTCCTTCAGGCACATCCCGCATGCCCACAGTCCAGCTTTGTTCTTGGCGTGCTTCTCCTTCAGATGGTCCCTCAGCTGCTCCCGGGAGCTGAATTTGCGCTGGACACACATGTAGCAGGTGGGTGGAGGTGAAGGGTTGTGTGAGAGCTTGTGGAAGTCCAGCTCCCCTAATGTCAGGAACCACTGGAAGCAGACTTTACATTTGTACTGCTTGTCTTTGGTCTTGATGGTTATCTCACCACGGTTTTTCCCCAGTTTCCCATCTTCTGGCTTGCTCCTGTGCTTGCCTGACTTTGGCTTTGAACTCAAAGTGCTGTCCTCCCCATGGCCAGGAAGATCTTCACAAGGGCCAAAGAAGCACATGTCTCTCATTTTGAGCTTTGCATTCAGCATCTCAATGTCGATGGTATGAAATTCGGGAGAGTCCGAATCCTCATTATCCTTACCATCATAGGGCTCCTCTGCCAGGTCAGGGGGCTCAGAGCTTGCGTCTCTGAGCGAGTGCTCATCCTCAAGGTCCATCAGTGGCTCAAACATGTCCTCGGCAGAGAGGCTTTCTCCCTCCGTCTCCAGACTCCCCCAGATGTTCAAGCTGGGGACATTGTCCACTTGGCTGTTTTGGCACAAGAAGGTGAGCATGTTGTCTTCCAGGTCAATGTCCTCCTTCCCTTGGTCACTCACCTCGTGGTCCAACCTCAGCTCAATGCTTTTAGATCCGTTTGGAGAAGCATCTCCGCTCTTTGCCTTGCTGCCATGACACATGTTTAGCATTAAGGCGTCGTCAACAGAGATGGTCTCATATTCACAAGGGTCTTCCCTCGTGACACAGAAAGAGCTGGTTTTGCTGAGATCAGAAGCCAATCGGATGGTGAAGAGGTCAATGGCACCCGCTGCCTGAAGGTTGACCTCAGTGATGGGCTTGGGTTTCTTGCTGCGTTTCCCATACACCCGTGTGCACTTCCTCCGGACAAACTGGTCATCCCGGGGGAACAACTGGGAGAATGTGGAGTCATCGTCAAAAAAGCTCTGGAGGTCCGACGTGGTTGCACTCTCCACACAGTGCTCTCTGCCTGGGGACATGTCTGTCTTCCCCCATTGTTTTGGCTCTGCAGGAGGAGGGCTGGTCTGCAGAGCATCTTGCCTGGGAACCTTTCGGGTGGTTCCCAAATCATGTGTCTCCAGTGGCAGAGCCCCTTCAGCAGGAGCTGTGGGACCCTGTGGGGCACCACTCCAGTTCCCAGCGTCACTGCCTGCTGCAGGGCTGTGTCCTGTCCCAGCATGCTTCTCCTCTGCCTCATCAGCACCATGATGCTGCTCTTTGCTTACTTTGCCCAACCCTTTTGTCACTTGCTTCACAAACCCACTAACCCAGTTTTTGCAAGTCTGTGTATCTTCCACTCCATTTGGATCTTCCACCTCCCCAGGGTAGGTGACTGTGCCCATTTCTGACTCCTTGCTGACCATCTCCTTTGAAGACACCACCCTGTTGCCCAGGTCTTTTGCAAGCTGGGCCTCACAAGGGGACTGTTTGGCTTTTTGGGAGCCCTGGGAACTGTTTTGCTCCTCTGTGGAGATGCAACCACCTGTCTCGTGCAAGCTCTCCATGATCCTGGGTAGACAGGAGCTGAGGACAGCAGGGGAAGGACCTGTGCTGTTCTCCAGCTCACACGGATCATTGGGCTCATTTCTGCTGGGAAATACCTTTGCTTTCCTTCGTCTCACTTTCCTGTTTATCTGCTTCTCAGAACTGCTGTTCTCTTCAGGATCTTTGCTTTGGCTCCTTCTGCCCTTTTCTCCCTTCCTGACTTGCCATCCTGAGTCCAGCTTCCCAGACACTGCCTCTCCCGATTCCCTCATCTCAGAGTGCGGTCCCTTTGCCTTCATCTCCCTCTGCAGAACATGTGTGCAGTGCTGCTCCTGGGGCATCTCAAAGGAGATCACGCTGAGGTCACTGAGCACTCTGCTGACCACCTCTTGCATCTGTGTGCTGGGCTCTTTCTCCAGGTCTGGGAGTATTTTCTTAGGGACGTGTTCAACATTGGTCGTCGGCACCTGTGAGCTGCAGGTTTTGCCTTTGACCGAAGCCTTCATGCTCCTCCTTGGTACCTTTTGGGCTGTTTTCAATGTCTTGTCTGCAGGAATTGAAGGGGACCTGGGAGTCTTGCTGGGCTGTGGCACACCCCCATTCTTCACTTGGTGCTTGACAGCTTTGTGTCTGGTCAGGCCAGGCTTGGACCGGAAAGTGGCTGAACAAATGTCACAGGTTACCAGGAGCCCATTTGGCTTTTTTCCTTTGTAAAGTTCATTTTGGAAAGAGTTTGGAGTACTGTTGGGTGTGTTGTTCTCTCCTTGGTCCACACCGTTTAACACACAACACCCATCTTCTCCAGCCCCATGGCTTTGGGATTTCTCCCCTTTTAAACTCTTTCCTTCGTTCTCTGTGGTTTTGGAAAGACCAAGTCTCACCTCTGTTGCCTCTGAAAACTCATGGCCATTTAATTCAGCAGGATCAAAATCTCCAACCCTTGTGAAACTTCTGCTGACAGCAGCTGGCACCTGCTGAACACCAAAACCATTGCACAAAGTCTCTTGTTCACTTTGATCCTTATTTCCATCATCGGAGCAGCTCTCAAGCTTGTTCTCTTGGTTCAGGTTGACCTTTCTTTCTCTGATGGGCAGAAGATCTTCTGGGGGCTGGGTTGGGAGATCTTGGGTTTCTGAAGGAGTGGAGTTAACAACTATGTCTGTGATGGTGCATGGTTGGTTTTGTTTAAAATTTGACAGCACAGTACTGGCATTTTCAGGTGCCTCTTTCCCAACATCCTTTTGGTTGAAAGGTGGCGAACAGGGAAGAGAATAGTCCCTTCCATGAGGTTCCTGGTGATCATCCATCTCCAAGACAGAGCCCACTAGGCCATCACCATGCATCAGAGTACAGGGTCTCACCATCCCTTCTCTTTCAGGTGGTCCATAGTTACCCAAAACACCATCAGGGAGGTGATGGTGATGTTCCTCGACCACTTCCATTGCCACGGCCCCGCAGTGACGCAGCAAGGAAGGAAAAGTGGCTGGTCTTTTCCATGTCCCTTGCTCTACTGGACTCATGGTATGGTGATGGATGAGGCTGTTGGCCTCAAGAGGACATCTCTTCATGACTGATGAACTTGATGCATTAGGCAGGGAGGTGCTGTATTTCTTCTCATCTGAGAGTTGAGTGACAAAGCTGGGGACCTCTCCTCCCTCGGCCCCACTGTTTTCCAAGCATTTGGGGTCAGAAAATGGGGCTAGCAAGAGCAGGCTGGTTGGAGATTTGCCTGTGTGATAACAGCCATTGAGGGATGACTTGCCATCTCCTTCTCCAGGAACCTTTGCATTCACTGTGTCAGCTTTTGTTTCGGTTGCCATGCGGTGATTCTGGTGGAGATCCTCCTCAGAGGGAGCGGGGGGGCTGATGGAACTCGTGGGAGCACTGCACAGGTGCTGTGGCCCCTTCCCCACCTGATTCCTTTCCAGCCTCTCTCCCACCGTGCTGCCCAGTGTTTCTTCCTGGAGCAAACTATGGCTAAAACGGGATTGCTCATATTTCGTAAATGCCAAGGTCGTGTTGTTTTTATCTTCCTCCTGCTCTTCCATGAGCTGATCAGCTTTCCTTCCTTGCCCTGGCAGTTGGGTCATCGCTGTGTTTTTGAGTGGCGAGAGGTCATTATGCTCTTGGGAAACACCATCTGCAGGGATATTAATGTCACTCGGCTCCGTGCGTTCATTTGCTAAGTGCTGCAGCTCCGTTACATCATTTTGCAGCTCTGGCTCTGCAGATGGGGATTGTTTTGCATGGAAAGAGCCCATTGCACGCAATGACTCCAGCTGCTCACAACCACTGGAGAAAAGCACAGCCTCTGTCCCTGGGGCAGCAATATTTTCTGTGTTGCCTCCCATGGGGATATCCCCCTCCCCATGGGCAGGGCAGTATGTCTGATTTTCCTCTTCCAAGGCATCACTGCTCTCCTCCTTCTGGTCTGGCTGGATGCAGGCAGTGGCAGAGGGGTGGCTGGGAGCCAGCAGCATGGGGAAGCACGGCATCAGCAACTCCTCTTCGTTGTTCTTCACCGTTCGGGCAACAAAGAGCTGGAGCTGCTGCAGAGGGTTGGCAGATGTCTCTTGAGATGCCAACATCTCCTGGGAGCCACAGTCGCTTTCCTTGGGCAGACTCAGCATATCAAACAGAAGCACTTTTGGCTTGCTGGCTTTGTCATTGGGTCCAGGGGTTGGACTCCTCCTCTCCTCTGTTTCCTCCGCCAACACAGACCCACCACCCCCAGCTTTGAAGTCCACAGCACTTTGCACCATTTTGGGTGACTCAGTGGGGCTTAAGTCTCTTTCTTCTGCATCTGGGACCTCTTTGATGTGAGGCGAAAAAGCCGGATCCAAGGCTGGGGTGGGACCCTGATGGAAGCCAAATTCAGGTTTACGGTTTGGAAGATGGGCATCAAACTTCTCCAGATCTGCACCATCAGTGTCTGCTTTCCCTGGCACAGGGAAGCTCTTGGCACCTCGCTGGCATGACAGGGATGGCATGGGATCTTTGGTTGCTTCTGCTGCCTCCACTGTCTTTGAGAACATGGAGTCGGTGACAACAGGAGAGCTTTTCGTCACGGGGTCTGAGTAGACGGGAGCCTCTGTCTGGTCTGTTGTACTTGAGCTGGGTAGACTTTCGGAAGATGACCCATTTTCCAGCTTTCTGGGATCTCTTTCCTCAGCAGATGCAGTTCCCCGGAGCTGCTCACTGCCATCTTTGGAGCAGAAATGGTTTGTGGCGAGTGGGGCTGGAACACACATCTGGGCCTCCAGAGACCCCAGCTCCACTGGGCAGGGCCAGGGCTCCCTGGGCCTCTCATAGTCCTCACGGGCGGTCGTGATGCCTGGCTTCTCACCTCCCAGCCTCTCCCCGACACAGAGGCTTGATCTGCTCAGCTCATCTGCCAAAAACAGTCCTTTGTCCTGGCCTGCCTCTTGCTCTCCTGGCAGTGGTGGGAATCTCTTGGCCCCCTGTCCTTGCAGGTGCTGCTCAGGTTTCTGGAGGCTGATGGATGCCTCGTTACCAAACTTGCTGGTTTGCAGTTGGCTTTCCAGCTCTGTGACTAATCGCTTGATCTCCAGCTCATCATCTGATATATTGTTCATAAAAGTCACATTATAATCTGTTATCCTGTCCGGCAGTGGCAGGGAGAGCTGGGTGGTGGGGACAGGTCCTTCCTCGGGGAATTTTTTGGCTAGTGGCTTCTCCACTGAGAGGCTGTGGAACTGAGTCATGTCCTCTGGCAGCATCGGAGCCACTTCCTCCATCAGGGACCAGTCTTTCTCTGGCATGAAGGGTGGATATGGTTGCTCGAAGGGCAGTGGCTTGCGGGGGGGATTCCCGGCGCAGGTGAATGTTGTCACGTATCCATCCTTGCTGGCAGAAACGCTCTCGTACAGTGGCGGGTCAAACTCGGTGACAGGAAGCTCCCCAAATATTGAAGAGGAGTCAAAGCTGAGAGGGGAGGACACCTTGCCCTGTGGCATTTCTGTGGCATAAGGGGAGACGGTGGAGCGCTTCTGCTCGAAGGAGCCAGTGTTGATGTCATCCTGGCACAAATACATGTCGTCCATCTGTGAGGAGCCCAAGGCTGGGGGCTTTGGGAAGAGGTTGTCATTGTAGTGACCGGGAAGGCCTTTGGGATTGAAAAATGCATTGTCACTGGTGCTGTATGGATCAGGCGCCTTGGCACTGAGCACCATTCCCACTGCATCCCCCTGATACGTGGGGGCCAGAGCAGGATAATCCTTCTGATTGTCACAGAGCCCGTGTCCCTTCAAGTGCTTGATTCCTGCTTTCGAGTAGGTGGCACTCACACGGCCAGGACTTGCTTCATCAGTGCTGTGGGATGGAGCAATTACCTCTTCTGGGTGGTACTTCAGCCCTTCACTCATAAAAGGGGTGAACGGATGCCTCTGGTTGACCATGGTCAGACCAGGTGAGTTCTGAGCCTCCAGGGTGGGTTCTTCTGCCTCACCTGTGAGCTTTGCTGCTGCTTTGGGCTCTTCCTTACAGGAGATCCCAATGGGGCTCCTGCCTGGGGTGGCCATGCTGGGCAGCTGCCTTTCCTGAGGCTGTGGAAGTGGCTCCTCATTTGCAAAGTCCATCACAGCAATGTCTGGCTCAGGACTCGGATGTGTCCTGGAGCCTGCCAGCAAAGGTTTGGCTGTGCCAAACCTCCTGCTCCCCCTGAAAATGTCTGCTTTGCTCTTCTGGCTTGTCTTTGGGTTCCTGTCCTCGGGAAGGCTGAGCAGAGTCCCTGGCACACATGCTGGGCTGCCTGAGCGCCTCCTCCTCTGGGTGCCACCCTTCTCACTGGCCCCTTCAGCACAGGGTGGGCTGGTGCCCATCTCTCTGTGATTGCTGCTGGTAGATGACTGGCTGCTCCGTCTTCGGACTCGGGCAGCACAATCCTCTTTCTCAGCATCCTCCTGTCTTTGAACCTCCCCATCCCCCTGTGCTTCCCTTTTTTGACTGCCCCTTTTCCTGCTGCAGCTCCAGGCTGGGTCTTTCTCTTTGACTCTCTCACTTCTTCCCAGGCGTTTCTTGCTAAAGCTGTATTTGCTCCTCCCGATGAGTCCCGTGCCACGCTTCCTCCTCCCCCGGGGCTTGCGGGACTCTGCTCCATCCTCATCTGAGTCAGACACGTAGTCATACTCCCGCAACCTGCCCTCCTTGGTGGCTGGCATCAGCCTCTCAGTGGCTGGAGGGAACTGGGCCTGCTTGCTGCTCTTCACCTGCAGTTTGTGGAGCTTGTTCTTCTGCTGCACGATCTTGTGAATGAGCTCCTTGCTCCATGTCCCACTTCGGGGCTTCCGCTTCTTCATGTCCTTCGTGGAGAACCGTGGTGGCTTGGAGCTCTTGGTGACAATGCCTGGCCCCACCTCGCTTTTTGCTGAAGGCTCCTGGCTGAGTTTCCTGGGATATTTTTGGCTGGAGGTGGACTTGGAGGAGGTGGTGGCTGGTGGGATGCTGTTCTTCCTGCCTGCCCGCAGCCTTGCTGTCCTCTCCACTCCTTCTGCCCCAGGATCTGGCTCCTGGGCTGCCAACCTCCGTGCTGCCCTCCCCTTGTGAAGGTGCTGCTTTCCTGCCCCTCTCTCCCCCTGCTCCCCACCTGGGTGTCCATCTTCATAAAAATAGCCAGCCTTGGGCTGTCCCACTGCCTTCTCTTCTGCTGCCTGCTTTGATTTGCTGTCCGAAGCCAGGGCTTCCTTTGCCTTGTGGGACATCCCACTGCTGGCCGCCTTCACGCCCGTCAACTCCTCATCAGCAAACACATCTATGAAGCTGCTGTCAATCTCTGGGTTATCTGACTGGTACCCCAGGCCATTGAGGGCTTCAGTGATCAGGCTGTCCAGCTTGGCATCGTCGATGTCCAGGTCGGAGGCGGTGAGGGGCAGAGAGCTGGCAGTGAGGCCGTTGAAGAGGCCGCCCTTCAGAGCATCGTCCTTGCCCTCGCTTTTGCCTTCCCCCTCCAGCAAGAAGTCATCGCTCTTGTTTAATGCTAACAAATGTACCTGGGAGTCCGGAGAGAGCCGCAGACTGGGGGACTTGGGAGGTTCTTGGGGAAGTGCTTTCCGCCCCTCGGCTGCTCGGGGAGTATCCTTGCCCTCTCCCTGGGGAGCGGGATGGGAGGCGCAGAACTGGCGGTGCTGCAGGAAGGATGAGAGGTTGCTGTAGTTCTGGTCACACTGTTTGCAGGTCAGGAGCACGTCCAACTGGTCCAGGCTGGCGCTGCTGAGTGAACTGGCCAGCAAGTGATGGGAAGAGTACGGTGGTGGAGGCTGCTCCCCATCCAGCCCATCCGAGCATCCCTTGGCCACCTCCACGCTGGGTTTGTGGAATGGGTTAGCTGAGGTGCATTTCAGGAGGTTGTCGTCTTTCAGGGCATCAGGAGGGAAGTGGAAGGGCTTGATGGAGTCTGAGGGGTGGTAATGGAGTGAGTTGGGGCTCAGAACATCTGAGGGGTGGAAGGTTTTGTTGGAATCCTTGGAGTGGCAGGGGTGCTGGAAGAAGGGCGAGGGCGTCAGCGCTCCAGACATCTGGCTGTCTTCAAAGGCAGGGTTGAGTGGGCTGCTGGACATAGGGGACAGCGATGAGCAGGTGCTGCCACAGGTGGGGTTGGGGACAGGGGACGGCAGCGGGGACTCACAAGGGGAGGCAGCCACCAAGGCTGATGGCAGCAGGACCAGTGCTGAGCCCGATGAGCTTCTCGAGGGAGGAGGAGGAGGAGGAGGAGCTGCTTGACCCATGCTGTAGAAGATGGCTTTGCTTCTTGAGTCGCAGGCAGGAGACCCCGGCTCCTTCCCACTCTCGAAAGAGAAAGTGCCCACCATGTTGGAGTCTCCCCTCTGGACCCCGAGGCTCTCTCCTGATAAGAGCTTTTTGCCATGATACCCTGGAGAGTTACTTATGGGGGGCCCTTTCTGGGCTTTCCCACTCCCCTGCCATTCCGATGTGCCCAGGGGAAAGTGGAGCTTCTGGCTGGTGATCTGCCTCGACAGCTCCAGCCTGTTTGCACCGGGCATTGCAGAAGAAAGGTGTATTTGCTGCCAAGGCATCCTGGCATTTTTCTGCCTGTGCTGCCTCTGCTCGGGGCCAGACTGGCACTCAAATGAGAACTGGTTTCCAACAGGGTTTGAATAAGGTGCTGAATTCTGGTCCATGGGAGAAAACGCCTTAGTGGCACCTTCCCAAGCTTGCACAAGCCTAGGATGGGTGGGTGCCGTAGTGGGAATGCTTGTCTCAAAAGGCACGGATCCTGCGCTGGTGCTGCCTGTGGGGGAACTGCAATAGGCTTTGCTCTGAAAGTGCACTTGGGACAGAGAGTTTGGTGGCATGTTCCTTCTCAGAGGGCTGCTCTGGACCAGCAGCCGTGGGCTGGGGACACCGTCCTTGGCTGAGGCTTGCCTCTTACCGACTGGCTTTGGCATACTAGGCGAGTGTAAACTAGACGGAAAAACAGCTTGGTTTTCTTGGAAAGTGCTTGGGTTTTGGTCAATAGCACCAGACGACGAGAGAGCACCATTGGGGTCGGTGGGATGCTCGCTCCTGCCCTTGCAGCACGGCAGCGGGCTGTGGTGCGGGGCCAGCGGCGGTGGCGGGTGCAGGAACGGCGGCGGTGGCACTGGGACGGGCAGGTACAGCCTCCCTTCAGGGGACACGCTCTCATAGGAGCCACCACTCAGTGTCTCCTCTTGCCACTCTCTGGAGGACGAGTGGAACGCGAAGGTGCCATGCGTCAGCTGGCCGGTGGTGAGCCCCACGTCCAGGTACTCCTGGCTCCCCGCATCGCCGTGGTACGGCTCCTTCCCCGAGTCATGCAGCAGCTGGAAGGGGTACTGGCATGGCAAAGCCCCCAGACTGTGGACACTGGCTTTCCCACCCTCGGAAAAAGAGCTGGGCTTCTGCACCATGATCCCATAGCTAGCACCGGCAAAGCTCTTCTCTGGGGAAGGCCAGGACTCGGTCCTGTTTGCCTGAAACTCTAAGTAATGTAGCTGCCCATGGGTGCCGGGGCTCTTGAGGGGGATGCCGGTGGCGGGGGGCTGCCCTTTGGGGCCGAGGGGGGGGCCGGGCTGTGAGGTATAGTTGGCGGAGGTATGGCCAGCAGCGGCATCGGGGAAGCAGCGGCTGAAGCTGAGCTCTTCTTGCCGGAGCTCGGCCTCGCGCTGGGGAATGCTGGGCACGTGGAAGCGGTAGCTGCCGGCCACGGGGGGAGTCACCTCCGGCTTCTTTGGGGGGGTCACCTTCTGCTGGGGGTAGGCGATGCCGATGGTGGGGTTCGGCCGGGTGCCAGCAATGCTGAGCCGGTAGAGCTGGTGATGGCCCCGCTCGCCCTTCCCTGAGCGCCGGCTGCGCTCACGGGCTCGGCCCTTCCCCGGCGGGGACTGGGGGCTGCCCTTGACCTCTCCCCAAGTGCTGTCATTGCCAAACTTGGGTTTGCACTGGAGGGATTTGAAGTCGATCTTCCCTGCTTGCTGGGGCCGGATCACGGCTTCCCGCTGGGTGTGGGGCTCCTTGTCCTTGGGGCCGGGGAAGGGGGACGTGCCCTCCCCTCCAAGCGCCCTCCCATCCTTCTCCCCGCAGCCTTCAAAGCCAAAGTCCTTGTCGGGGTCTTTGGGGGCGGCCTCAGTATCGCCGATGGTGTAAACATGCTGGGTCTCTCCAGTCATGATACCGAGGAGGGGGACAGCCTAGAAAGCCCTGTTGTCCCGTCCTGCTGCAAGCTGCTGTCCCTCTGTCATGGGCATGGTCCTCCACCGAGGGGCACCGGGGCGGTGAGAGGGGCAGCAGCTCCCCGGGGCCGGGGTGGTGGGGGGTCCCGAGCACCGGCGTGGCTCTGCTGCATCGTTTCAGACCTGGAGAGGAGAGAAGAGAGGAGGGTGGATGTCAGTCAGGGAGGGGACCAGCAGAAGGACAGGAGAGATTTTAGCCCCTTTTCTTGGCACTGGATGGAGGAAGGGGCAGCACAAACCACCCCCCCCCCCTCCCAACAGCTCCAGGGCAAAGCCCTCCAGCTTTGGGCTCTTCAAAGGATGCTTTGAGCAGTTCACCTCTGGCAAAAGCTGCTGAGGAAGCACTTTTTTCCTCCCGGGAAAGCTATTTCTGGGTTACTTCTTAGCAACATAAGCAGAAAAAGATGACAGAAGAGCTCCACCTACGGATTAGTGGGAAGGGCTGTCGGGATGGGTTGGGAGAGGCATCTGGGAAGGGCTCTGTCCCCATGTCCCCGTGTGCCCGTGTCCCTGTGTGCCTGTGTCCTCATGTTCCCATGTCCCCATGTCACCGTGGCTGGAGGGATGATGAGAGGAAAGGCTTTTGCTCCACCACTTTCCCTACCTGGTGCATCTTTTTGCTGCCTCTCCACCGAACCATTGCTTTGAAATCCCTGGAGAAATGTTTTGAGCTTCTGCTGCCTCTGCCTTAACTTTACCACCCCCTACAAATTGCCCTGGAAATCTTAGACACTATTAAGGAGGCAAAAGCATAAAAACTGAGTCCCAAATTTACCAGCTGATTTTACAACCCCAGACCTCAAGGAGTTAGACATGAAGCATAAGTCAAGCGCAGTCTTTTAAAAGTCACTACCAGGATTTTATATTAAAAAGGTTATATTAAAAAGAAGGGTAAAGCCCTGTTTCAAAAGAGTCTTTTTTTAAAAAAGTTTGTTGGAAACAGTGAGGGTTTATTTCTCCTCTCTCACTAGAAATCCTTCTTTACTGTCTGTCTCAGTGGGTCAAGGCACGATACTGCTGAGAAGGGGTGAGGAGCAGGAAATGCAGCTTATTAATCTCCTCCTGGGTGCAATTCTCACCTCTCCCAGCCCTACTTGGTCCATTCATCCTGGCCATCCTGCCCAGCAGTGACCTGAGCAGAGGAGAATTTCTGCAGGAAAAGAAGAGCATCCTGCATCAACCTGGGGTCTCCACAGCGCACTTGGCTTGTCCCTCAGTTCCCATCTGATGCTCTGCTTTGAGCAGTCAGGATGAGCACCCAGCACCCCACGATGCTGCATTAGTAACAATATTTAGTACATATTGAGGTGGCAGAATTGTGGCTGCAGCCCCAGCACCCCTTCAAGGATGCTGCGAGACCTTGCAGGGAGAAGACAGCAACGCTCCCGGGGGTCTTCTCTCTCTCATTCCAGCAACCAGGCTTGAATTCCTCCCCAATTTCACACCCTGCTAAGTGAAATGGATCCGGGGCTGATAGGGCCGGCTCCTATCGTGCCGGCTCCCCGGCCAAAGCTCACACGCGGCCCTTTGGCACGCAATGGCTCTGCTTGCAAAACAATGCCCCACTTATGCCGCGCCAGCCACAACTCCAAAGCCTGTTTGCTGCTGTTTAAATTTGCAAAGGCTCCTTGCCAAGATAAAATACCCAAGGCCAGCGCTTGCTACATTATCACAGTCGGGCTTTTCAGCCACATAAAGGAGCCTTTTTTTGGTTTTCGGTTTTGGTTTTTTTTTTTTTTTTTGGAGGAAAGGCTCGTTGGTGTGGCTGTAAAGCTGCAGTATTTGCATGGCAAGGGCTGGAGGGGCTGGAGCTGAGTGCCAGGAGACATAAACATCCTGCTCCTGTGCTGGCTGAGTCATAGAGATGGGGACAGCAGAGCTGGTGGCATGCAGGACTGCCCTACTGATGCGAAGGATCCATGTCCTGGTGTGATGGCAAGAAATGGGCACGAATTTATCCCATGGAAATCACAGATGGCACATAGATATAAGGGCAAGGTGTAAAGTCAGGATTTGTTCCCCAAAACCCTGATGACAAAAACCTCATGCCAGGGTTTGAGGGTCCCCCACTCCTGCATGGTGGGTCCCTCCTGCTGGCTGTGGCCATGGGGCATCACTCTGAGGTGGCACAGCAGCCCTGGGAGCAGCGTGGCACAGAAATCCAGGGCGTCTTGGTGCGGCTCCGATGGGGCCTTCGATAAGGAGGGCTGGGTGTGCTGATTTAAAGTGATATTCCCCAGGCAGCTCCTGCATCCACCACCCGAGGGTTTATGGATCCAGCCCAAGCACAGCTCACCCCTTGTGGGATGGGAAATCCAGAAAAAAATGAAAATGGGGACTATTTCATCTATTTTTTTACAGGCCTCAGTCAGCCCCCAGGACCAGGCTCCTCTCTGGGTCACCACTGGCATCACTTATTGGATTTTTACATTTCAGCTCCTGAAAAAGGAGCTGGAAAGGGATGGAATGGGGGCAAAGGAAGTTTTGCTTTTAAAAATGCATGTGAAGTTTATTGCCAGGCTGTCTGCCCACAGGGAGAGCAATCCCCACCTGCATTTGTGTGCCCTGCTGGGGGCTCAGCCCTTTCACCTGTCCTTGGAGCATCCTCCCACACCAAGGCTGACATGGGGCCACCTCCAGCCTCCTGCAGCCTCTCTGTGGCTCAGGGACATGAGGACAAGCCGAGCAGTGATGGCAGGAGCCTGGCTGGCACTGCAGAGCCCTGCCTGCTGTTCCATGGGGCAGGTTCCATCCTGCCAGGAGCCCCAACATGCCAGACGGGTTGTGATTCACCGCCCTGGCTCCCTGGCACCCGGAGCCAAGTGGCTCCACTCCTCACTCCTCCAGAGCTGAGAGTCCTCTGGGGCTGCCTGTGGGGCAGAGCTGAGAGTCCTCTGGGGCTGCCTGTGCTCCATGAGCACCTTAGAGCTTCCCAATCCCTTGGCACTTGTTCCTGCAGACATAAATCCTGGGAGGCCACATCGCTGCCATAGATAGAAACTCCTTCCCATAAGAGCTGTGAACCCCACCAGCAGCTCATCTGGGACACCATATGGGGACCACACCATGAAGAAAGGACCACCAGGTCCCCACCACAGGTGAGGCAAAAGCAGGGGAAGTATCTCCCCAGGGTTAACCCATGCTCTGGCAGAAACATTGGCAAGGGAACAAAATGGCTGCGAGAACTTGAAAAAACCAAACATCCAACAAGGAAACCCCATCTGCTGTTGAAGCAAAGAAGAGGCAGGTCCAGCCCCTGCCCTGGCAGAAGGAATAACTCCCTCCCATGGCAGGGAGAGTGGGGATGGCCTTGTTGGGGGACTCGGAGAGCCGGGTTCAGTGCTGGGCTCAGCCTCTCCCCTGCCTGACCTTGGGAAGTCGGTTACTCGTGGTGACTCAGCCTCCATCTGTAAATCAGCTGATAACGCTCCCCTCACCTATCGCTCCCTGTATCGGCTGCCCAGATTAGCTAGGCAGGGACTGTTCCTGCCTGTGCCCTGGACAGTGCCCAGTTCAGCCCTGATGGGGCTGGGAGATGTGCAGGAATGGGGGTGAGGGACTCCAGTCGGGTTTTGATACAGGAGAGCTCCCAGGCTGCTCCTGCAAGGTGAATAAACAACCACCCAGGATGGTTGTCTCTGCAACAGGACCCGAGGGAATGGCTGGAGCTGTGTCAGGGGAAGTTTAGGCTGGACATTAGGAAAAGGTTTTTCCCCAGAGGGTGGTCACCACTGGAAAAGGCTCCCCGGGGTCACGGCCCCAAGGCTGCCAGAGCTCAAGCTCCCAGGGACAGGGTGGGATTGTTGGGGTGTCCTGTGCAAGGCCAGGAGTTGGACTGATGATCCCTGTGGGTCCCGTCCAACTCGGGATAGTCTGTGATTCCATGTGGCTGCTGCTCTCCAGGTGGCTATCACAGCTGGGAGCACTGCAGTTCAGCTCACAGATCAGGGAAAGTTGTGGGAGTGGGTGGCTGGAAAAAAAATCAAGATGCCAACTGGGTGGCATCACCCAGGCAAATGACCTTCACTGCTGCTGGTGGGAGGGAGATGGGTGGGGGCACAATTCCAGTCCCTAAAGAGGCTCCATAAGAGCTGGAATGGGACTTTGGACAAGGGCCTGGAGTGACAGGACAAGAGGGAATGGCTTCCCACTGCCAGAGGGCAGGCTCCAGCCCGGAGGTGGCTGTGAAGGGGGGAGAGGAGGAGACACAGGATACATCCCAGTCCCACCTGGAGGGCTTCCCAATCCCACGTTGGTGTGAAAAAGGACGGATGGATCAGGGTGACCTGGCAAAGCAAATCCCATAATTCCTGCCTGGGTAGTTGCAGACCTGCGTGTCAGTACAGACGCTCTCTCTAGTCCTACCCCTGTCCAACAGCATCCAAGTGTTTTCCAAAGGAAATAAGATGGCTGGTGATAGGAACAGAGAGGCTGTCCCAAGGGTTAGCTCAGCTTCTCACCCATCACAGAGCAGGAAAGGCAGTTGGGATGTGCCAAGCAGGGCCAGGAGCTGCCAGGCTGCAGCCACCCCGGGGAAATCCGGGTTGGATCCACACATCCTCAACTGGGCAGCGATGGCAGAGCCAGGACCTGCATCCTCCTGTTCCTGGAGCTTCTGCCAAGTCAGGGGCAGCTCCCAACCTCCCCCCACAGACGGGGCTGGACTGGCTCTGGTATGTTTTGGCACCGCTGAGCAAAGCCCTTCAAAGCATCCCTAAAAATCCAGAGGCATCGGACATCTGAGACTGCAGCAGGTTTAATCTCCCCAGGGAATCAGCAGAGGGGCTGGGGCTGACAGCACCATCTTTGTAGGGCTGACAGCACCAT
>JAWWLV010000021.1:19180817-19207838 GCA_035041135.1 Platyrinchus mystaceus | reverse complement strand
GGAGAAGAGAAGGCTCAGGGGAGACCTCATCACTCTCTACAACTCCCTGAAAGGAGGTTGTAGCCAGGTGGGGGTTGTTCTCTTTTCCCAGGCAGCTATCAGTAAGACAAGAGGGCATGGTCTCAAGCTCTGCCAGGGGAGGTTTAGGTTAGACATTAGGAAGAAATTCTTTACAGAGAGGGTAATTAGACATTGGAATGGACTGCACAGGGAGATGGTGGATTCTCCCATCCCTGGAGGTTTTTAAGATGAGACTGCATGTGGCACTTAGTGCCACAGACTAATAACCACGGTGGTGTTGGATCAAAGGTTGGACTTGATGATCTCAGAGGTCTTTTCTAACCTGGTTGATTCTATGATTCATGCAGTGGCTGCCTGGCCCGAGGACTGCACCATAGCCCTGGGACTGGTGGGAAAAACCCCCTTTCATTGTTGGCCACGGAGCCCCCATCGCTCACGGGGCTGTGAGCACTTGTTGAGCCCCTGGGGACAGCCTGCCCTTGGCCCCTCTGATTTGCCACCTGGGGAATTGGGACTTTGTTTTTTGAAAGTGTTGGCTGCACCGTTGTTGTTTATTCGGTTTGTCAATAAAGAGCTGTTATTTTCCTTTTCCACACCTTTCACCTGAAGCCTCTTAATTTCAAAGTTGCAATAACGTAGAGAGAGGAGGTTGGTTCTTCTTTTCTGGCCCACCCTCCTTAACGGACAATTGTGTCTTGGTGAACTAAGACAATGCTCCTGTTTGCTAAGGAACTATCTGTTACCTTAGTGATCCAATAAATCTTCTAAGGTAAAATTACATGTTAGATGCTGCCAGAAGGGTACATTTAAGAATACTTCCTAAATTATCAACTGCATTAATCTTAATTACTTGGGCAAAAGTAGAGACTGGCATTAGGGTGAACTAAATTGAACGGGTGTTTGTTTTTATCACATCACATATCTGAGATCATTTAACAGAAAGCAGATAAAAGGCATGTGGGGCAGCGCAGCTGCCTGATGGAAATGATGGCTCTGGATGACAAAGAGCAGGTGGGAGGGGACGCCTGGGGTCCCCGAGATGGCAGGACCTGCTTGGGACAGGAGGTACCAGGGCAAAGCAGCACAGCAAAAATATCAAAAAATCTAAATTAACTCCTTAGACACCAGTTTGAGGGATGAAAGAAGTTTTACAGAGCCTGGAGTGACAGGACAAGGGAGAATGGCTTTAAACTGACAGAGAGAAGGTTTAGATTGGATATTATGGAGAAATTCTTCCCTGTGAGGGTGCTGAGGCACTGGCACAGGTTGTCTAGAGAAGCTGCCCCATGCCTGGAAGTGCTCAAGGCCAGGTTTTAGAGCAACCTGGGACAGTGGAATGTTCCTTCCCCATGATGGGGAGAAACAATATGAGCTTTAAGGCCCTTTCAAACCCAAACTATTCCATGATTCTGTGACAAGACTGGAAGGATGGCTGTCCCACAGGGTGCTGGGGAAGGAAAAGGGCTCTGGACACTAACACATCCCACATCACTCTGTGTGTGTGACCAGCCCAGATCCCATGGTATACCGACAGAGCAGCATGCACCACATCCTCTGCTCAAGTTTTTCCCCAAAATTTGGCTGCTGTCCTGCTTGTTTGGAGAAGGGCATTGTGCCCAAGAGTGCCCGGGCCCTGTCTCCGAGATGAGCACATCGTGTGGTATTTTAAGGCACAGAACTGAAATGAAGTGGGGGATTAAGTGCTCCCTTTCACTGGGCCTTGGAGAGGGATCACATATTGCTGTGGTGAAATCTCCCCATCACCCAGGTCTGTGTGACCTGGGCACACTTGTCATCATGGAGGGAATTTGCATAAGCCAAAAGGCAGAATTTTTCTCACTCTTCGTCACTTTTGTTTTAAATTTAAGGAAAATTTGTCCACTGACATCACTGTGCATGGAAAGCTGAAGGGAAACTGGTGGAAAAAGGAGAGGAATTATTCTGTGCTGCTGGGGATGTGGATAAAGAATGGATTTGGAGGAAGGGGAGCTCAGAGGCAACACCATAACCATCCACATCCCTGACTGACCCCCCAGGCATCACCAGGGCACAGCACACCCGTGTCCTGTGACATAATATCCCCCTCACCCCACTCTCTCGGGATTAGGGCCCCACTCTGCATTTCCCTCCTGGCCTTCTGTGACCCCCCAAAAAAGGAAGAAAAAATCAGAACAGCCAAGGCAATGACACCATTCCCAGGCCAATATCACATTTCCTTCCTCCCGGCAGAGCCTGGGTCTGCTCCAAGCTGCCCTCCCCCCGCTCCCACTTCCAGCCCTGGTCAAACGGGGACAGGAAACCCGAGAGCAATGAGCACATCGAGCAGATCCCCAGCATCTTCACTCAAGCCTCATTCAGCTCCTTGTCCTTTTGGCACCTTCCTCCTCTCCCTTTGGAGTGGCTGCTCAGGAATGGGGGGCAGTTCTGCCTTGGGACACACACACACACACACACACACACACACACACACACACACAACACATCACTGAGTGAATTAATTGGCTCAATGCAATTAAACAGTCACAGACTTCAACTGGGGTCAAACCCAGCCCTCACTCCTCAGGTAGCTGGGAGCCCCGGCCTAGGAGAGGGATCAAGGAAGGTCACTTCCCTGGGGTCTCATCCTGCTGATGACTGATCTCCAGGGGATACTGATCTTGCTGAGACCCAGCAGACAGACAGACAGACAGACATATCTCCAGCTCTCTGGTGGAGGCTGATCTCTGCAAGAGCAGTGAAATCCTGGTATTTGTTCCTTCCCAAACTACTCCAGCTGAAAGGAGGCACTAGCCCAGAGTCCCACACACATCCAGGATTTGACCGATGGAGAGAGGAGCATCTCACCTGGGGCTCAGATGGACCACAGGTGGCACAAAGACCACGGAAAGGACAAGGATCATGGGTAGCAAAACGATCATGGGAAGCAAAAGGACCACAGGTGGCACAAGGACCACAGGAAGCACAAGGACCATGGGTGGCACCGACCAGCAGCCCCAGCACCGTTGCTCTGAGCACACCCAACCAACCTGGTTCAGATGATTGTGTCATCCCAGAATCTCGGGATGAGCCACATCCAGAGCCCATTTCTGCTGACCCAGACCCCTCCCCCACCATAACCCATCTCCATCCCAGGGACTCCCACCCATCCCTGCTGGTACCCGACGCTGTGCCAGCTGCCACAGCTCAGAAAGCAGGGATGCTCCTGTCCAGCCTGAACTAGTTCCCACAGGATCTGATAGGAAGCGACTGCTGCAAGATTTGGGGGCTTTTAAGCTGTCAACTTTCCTATAATTATTAGCAATGTTTTAAATCAGTTCTCTTCTGAAATTTGCTTCTGAAAGACAAGATTAATGAGCATTTCCTTTGGGGATTTATTGCACTGTTAATTATTCTCTTCCAGAAATTTGGTTCAGAATATTATCAGCTTTTTTTTTCAATTAAAAGTGATTATAATTTGCTCTATATAAAAGAAAAGTGGATTTAAAATAAAAATATAATATCCCCCTTTCCTGATTAACTATAATAGTCAAGTGATGGAGATAAAAGTAGCCGGTGGCTCTGGCAGACCACGTTGTGCAGACATGAACTTGGTGCCACCCCTGCAGCAGTTCCAGCCTTGATGGGGTCCAGGTTTTGGGATAACGGGATTCATAGAGGCCAACTTGTAATTTATGGAGATTTCCTGCAGAGGGAAGCAAAGGTGTCTGCAAGGAGCCACCCGGCGCGGTGCCAACTTTGGACAAGGGGTTCAGGGAGGAGGAGGAGGAGGAGGATGGGGAGACTCAGGGATGCTGCTCCCAAATAACGTTTGGATGCAATTTCAGAGGTCAGGAGATGCTAGATGGAATCTCAATCCCAATGGGAAGGTGCTGGAAGAAGCAGTGGCTTCTCTTTTCACCAGAAGAATGCCTTTTGCAACAGGTTTGACGTAGGGACAGCCCCGGAGAAGGGGCTTCTGTGCCCTCTCTGGTTCCCAGGCTGTTTGCCCTCCCCAGCAGACATTCCTCGTGTGTCTCCCAAATGCAAAACATTCTGAAAATGCTCTGAGTACAAATGCTAACTTGGTGGGGGACGGATCTGGTTACACCCCGAGCACAGTGGGGAGCAGCCCCATGCAGGGCTTTGCTGGAAAACCCCACAGACTGCACAGCCCCCAGTCCACGTTCCCTGCCAGGCTGGATTTAACCCAGGCTGCCCCTACAAAGCCCCATTGCTCCCCTTGGCTTGTGGGAAGCAAAGGAAATGTTGAGCTAAATGTAAATTTGGGCTGGGAGGTGCCCCATTCTGGCACTGGGGAGAGGCAGGTTTGGGGGGTCCCTGGTGGGGTCATGGCTGAGGTGACCCAGGGGTGCTGTCTGTGTCCCTCTGGAAGTGATGGGATGCTCCTGCTCCAGGTGCCATCTGCCCTGAGGAGCCAAAGCACTTCCGTGGATGCCTTGGGGGGTTTCAAGCAGCAAGTTGGGATCACATAGCCATGCCCAGCTGCCTGAGTGGGGTGCACATCACAGGTTAAGTGTGATCAGAGGGCTGTGGAGCCCAGATGTGAGCATGGTGTGCACTGTCTTTCTCCCTGACCTTCCCAATATGCCAGACCTCCAGCTGCAATGCTGTGGGTATCCCCTCTCATCCAGCTCCCCCGTGCACTGATGATATCCCTGTTAAATCACTGCTAGCCTGTGGAGTGATGCCAGAGCCATCCTTGGCTGTCTATGACCTGCAGCTACGGCGCAGACACTGCTGCAAAATCCCAACAGCCACAACCCTTCCCATCGCTGCCAGAGAGCAGAGATCCCACCACCCCCCAACAAGAGAGGATTTTAATACCATTCCCTTTATTTACTGCTTATTTACTCCTTTCCACAAACGATGTCCTCTGGCCAAAGAAAATCCAGTGGGAGCAGATCCCTGCTTATTTCTGCTCCTGAGCATTTCCCCATTGCCTCGCCTGTGCTGTTCCCACTCCAAAGGGGATGCAGACGGCTTATGGGGAAGGGGAGCCACTGCAAGGAGGGAATCACACCCCAGAGAGCAGGAAAGACAGCTTGGGAATTTTGGATTTCCCCTCCTTTAGGCTCCCTCCCCCACCCATGGAGCTGGGATGCACCCATGGGTACCACATCACCATGGGGAGCTGCACCCATGGGAGACAGGGGTGGGGCTGCCATGATTTTGATGGAGAACCACCCAGTTTGGCTTCCTCCAGCTGCATGAAGCCAAGTTTGCCATCACCTCCAGCACCTTGCACAGTGTTCTCCCAGAATTCCTGGCTCTTGGAAGGCAGGAGGGATGTGCCACGCAGGAAAACAGCACAGGATGGGGGATTTAGGAAAGGGATGGACGCTCAGGGTCAGCAATACTAGGGCAGTCCATGAGCTCTGTCATGTCTGGGCTACAAAACACACTGGCTGCCCCAGCGCCAGAGCACAGGCACAGGGGGGAACACTGAGTTTTGGGAAGCAGGATCCCAAAAAACAAGCTGTCCTGATGCAGCCCCCTCCGGCCCCGCTGGCTGCAGACGCCGGCGCTGAGAGATGCTCTCTGTTCTCAACGGGAGCAGAAACTCTCGGGGCCAAGAAAAACGCACGGAGCTATAAAAAGTCCAGGGAACAGAGAGACATTCATGGACAACTTCAATCGGCCGCTGCCTGAAGATGCTGGTCACAGCCAGGCGGGATTCATGGATCAGCCCCAGCCGGGAGCAGCAGGGTGGCTGCCAGCCCTGGACAGTGCCAGGGCGGTGACCAGCCTGGCTGCCTCTGCCTGCCAACGTCATGTGGATGTGCCAAAGCATCAGTCATATAAAAACAGGGTGGATTTGCACACCCTGCTGGTGCATCTCTGGTTTGTGGGGTGAGGAGGAGCTGGACTAAAATCCATCCATGTTTTCCGTCATCTCTCCCGGCTGCCTGGTTCCCTCCAGCTGCCCTCCACAATCAAAGCTGGGCAGTGCCGGGTCAGGTTTGTTTGCAGGTGCCAAACACGAGTCCGGCACATGCCTGAAACTTCAAAGGGCCAGTAATGAAAAGCATTTTGCCGGTGGATTTCCAGCCCTTCCCGCCGGTCCAGCTGCTGGGTGGCAGATGTGGGGACACGGACACATCCCTGTGCCTCAGCCACAGGAAAGGGCACGAGCCAGGCCATATGAAGCTGGAGAAAATTCTCTGTGCCATTTCTTCGGCTTTTTCCCCTTCTTTGCTGTTTCCCCAGGCACCATCCCTGCACGAGCAAGGCCAAATAATGCCAATATTCATCGCCCAGACAAGTCCAGGCTCTGTTTGCTCCGAGGAATGTTTTCTCCAGAGACACTCCAAGCGACAAAATCCCCTTCCTCAGCTGGTGTATTTTTCTTTCATCAGGCAAAAAAAATTAGCAGAGGGCTGAAGAATTGCATCCTGTACATATTTTCCTTTTGCTGATGCTGAATGAGGTGGAAAAGCACTTGGGGTCCAAGCCCATCCCTGCTGTGCTGGTCCAGGTACTGTTCCAGGACAACATATCTCTTTAGGGTGTGCTTGAAGGATGCAAAGCAAAGATTGGGAATTTCCCTTCTGCTTCAGGATATGGTTTTCTGGAAGACCAGAGAGATTTTAAGATGTTGTCTCAGAGACACCAGGTCTGAAGAAACAAGGCAGCTGCTCTTCCCAGGGCTGAATCCCAGAAGTCAGGGATGCTGCAAGGGAAAAGGGGCTGGAAATCATGGAAATGGGGGGATCTGACCACTTCCCCCAGCCTGGGGCAGGCAGTGTCACCAGGGAGTGGGATCCAGGCTTCCATGTGTGCCTCATCCCTTTCCTCATCTTCAGCCACCGAAGAAGAAATGAAAAAGAACAACCCTCTGGGAGTCTGGAAAAAATAGGTATTTTTACATCCTGGCTGGAAAAGTGAATTCTTCCAAATGGTGATAATTGAAAAAAAAAAAGAAAAAAAGAAAAAAAAAGGGTGAAACTAACTTGTTAGTGGTTTCTCTCCAGACTCCAGTGCAGGTAGGAGAGGGAAGGATGTTGGGACCTCCCTGTCCAACGGGCCACAATCATCCCAGGATTGTTTTTCCTGCCCTCAGAAAGCATCCCAGACAATACCTAATCCAGTGGACACCGGAAACGATTTATTTCCCTCAGCTATTTAGCAATGACCAGTGCTAATGCAACACTGCTAAACCCCACATACTTTCATAGTGAATTCACAGACCAAGAGGCCTTTTTTCCCTTCACCTGGAGATTTAAAGCTCTGGGAGCCGGCAGGAGATATTTGTAGCGAAAGCCATGTGGGATATTCATGCCGGCACTGGGATAAGGCTGTGGAGTGAATAACTTTGTGCATCTCTCATCTTCCCTGCTCCTTTTCCTTGGTTTTCCAGCAAAACGTTGCAACTAATAATTTTCACACATGGCGCAAGAGCTGCCGTAAAGTGGCTGCTTATTCCATTAAAGCTGTCGGTTGCTATCGGGTTTAGGGAAGGGGGGTGTTGGAGAACCCTGTGGGGTATCGCTTTACCCCATCACTTCCTGCCCAGGTGATCCCACACAAACTCGCCTGTGTGATGGAAAACATTTGGGACCTGAGACACATTTCCAACCAAAAACACAGGCTGCAATTCAGCTTCTCCCCTGCCTTCCAACACATCCTCCTTTTACCACAGAAAGTGGCATTTATCTTGGGATTCCTCAAAGCCACGGTGTAAAAAAATAGGGAAAACATTAAATATAGGTCTGGGTGGCTGCCTGCCATGGCTGTGCCCATGGTGCCCATCTCTTCCAGGCACACACCTGCCCCCCAGAGCGGCTGGAGCCCCTCTGGTGTGTTGGGATGCTGGAGGATGATCCCAAATAAACCACCCTGTGCAAGCAACCCTACAATAACAAGCTGGGATCCACCAGAGGGAAATGGATTTGCCATACTAGGTTGTCCCAAAAAAGAGCTGAGCCAGGGAGATGGAGACACAGCAAGAGGACAACTCCCTCATGCCTGTGTCTGGTCCCAGTACATCTCAGCATCCTGACACCCAGCCTGCCCTCCCTGAGCCACCCTTTAATCTTCCTGTTTCTAAACTGAGAGTTGTGATGACTGACCAGAGCAAGACCTCACTGGGTTGTTGTTTTTTTTCTTTAAAGCTGCTTTGCAAAGACACAAAATAAAGAGGAACAAATGCTGCCCCAGGCCTAGGCCAGCAAACACGGCGAGGGCTGCAGGGGCTGCGAGGGCTCTGCCCGTCGTGCCTCGCCGGGGCTGAGCCCAGGCAGAGCTTGGGGGTTGCTTTTCCCTTTCATCCCATGCCAGGTTTCAACCCAGGATTTATACGGTCAAATCCAAAAATCCCTGGAAGGCAGGGCTTGGCACGGCAGGAACGCAGATGCTGCCTTTGCCCTGCTGCTGTAATTATGCCCCCAAACTTAGAAAGCAGCGGAAGAGCCGCGTGTAGTGCTGCAATTAGGAGGCTGTTTAATTGCAGGGCAACTGTGTATTGTTTTCCTCTCCCTGCCTCCAACTGCCAACAACCAGCTGAGCATCAGGAGCCACATTGCAAACCCAGGAATTGCAGCTCCACAGCACTCCCCACTCCTGCATCCTTGGAGCATCACCACGTATGGCCAGAGAGCTCTGGGTACAACAGCATTGTCACCACAAAGGTGACCCATCACACCCTTGGGTCAAGAGCAGTGGGAAGAGCATCCAGAGCATCCAGCTGGAGAAGGAGCCACCAAAACACAGAACCACGGAATATCTCGAGTTGGGAGGGACCCACAAGGATCATTGAGTCCAAGCCCTGGCCCTGCACAGGACACCCCAACAATCCTGCCCTGTGCCTGAGGGCATTGTCCAAACACTCCTTGAGCTCTGGTGCAATGACCACTGCCCTGGGGAGCCTGTTCCAGCACCTGATCCCCTTCTCGGGGGGGAGAACCTCTTCCTAATATCCAACCTAAACCTCCCCTGACACGGGTTAAAACTGACAATTGAGAGGTTGGAACTGGAACATCAGGATGTTCTTTCCAATACTATCTATTAATTGCAATGTAGAAACTAAATTTAAATACATGCAAGAAATTTATCTGCTACTTGGTCTGAAATCTCACATAAAGGAAAAATTTCCCCTAAATTTACAGGGAAATTTTGCTCTTTGACACCTCCTTGCATCAGTAACTGTTTTAGGCTTTTCTTTTTGAGCAAGTGAGAGAAATTGAATCATAGAACCATAGAATAGAACCATAGAATAGTTTGGGTTGGAAGGGACCTTTAAAGGTCATCTATTCCAATCCCTGCAAAGAGCAGGGACATTTTCAACTAGACCAGGTTGCCCAGAGCCCTGTCCAACCTGACCTTGAATGCTTCCAGGAATGGGGCATCCACACCCTCTATGTCACTGCTCAATGCAAGATGCTTTCTTCGAGTAACAGACATTATTCCCCTCTCTCTGGGACTCCCCTTCTCCTGCCCAAGGGCCTCCCAAGCAGACAGGAATGATTCCTTCTGTCAGCCTGGAGATTAAAATGGATATATGTGTGGGAAACAGCAGCAGCAATGGAGAGGACACAGGAGAGCCACTGATTTACATTGTGTTGCCCCTGTGAATGCTGCACATAAATCTGCTGCTTCCCGAGGTGAGGTGTGAATTGAAACAGCTTTATCTCCTCACTGTCTGACTTGTCCTCAGAGCGTTGGACATCCCATGGAAAAGTGATGAATGTACATGACCAGTGGACTGGCATTGCATCAGGGATTCCACAGCACCCAGCAGGAATGGTGCCACCACCTAACCCATTGCTCTCTATGAAGAAAATGAGGGTCCAAGAGGGAAAATCCCAGTTGTTCCCAGTCGGACACAGGCAGGTGCCTATCGGTGTGGGCAGAGCCAACTTGGTTCTCCTTCTCTTGCCCACAGATGTTGCCACATCCCTGGGTTTAAGCTGGAGCAAAGCTCCCACGAGATGCTCACCAGCCCCTGAGGCTGCAAGAAGCTTCCAGGGATTTATTCAGCCATGGCACCAGGAGAAGGGATGTGTGGGGAGACCTGGAGCATATCCCTACTCTTGTCAGTCTGACTGGTAGAAAACCCAAAAAGAGTCTGGGATCTCCTGCAGGATGTCTCCAGGATGGTAGCAGTGCCAAAAGGAGGGATGAAAATATTCACATTTGATGTTTAAAGTGTTCTGAAAGTGGGAGCAGATTTGGGGAGAAAGATGGGAGGAGCCTTGTATTCCCACCAGGACTGGGGTGTCCTCCAAGCCTCTCCTTTAATATGAACAGACACAGGGATTTAACTCTCACATTTCATCACCTCAATCCCAGAAACTGATATGATGTTTAGCAGTTGGCAAACAGGGCTGGGCATCCTCCGTGGCCAAGGCTGAGCTTCCCAGTGCTGCCAGTGCCAGGACCCTCTGCTCCCCGTGCTGCACCGGTGGCAGGAGCTTTACCGGAGGAGCTGGACACATCCCTGCACCATGTGGGAAGTAGCTCCTCTTGTTTTCACAGCTGACATCAGGTCTGGAGAGGCTTCCACGGAGCTCCGGTGTGGAGGAAGCGCGGCTGAGGGGCGGCTGCAGCTGTGGCCAATATTCTTGCACCTGGGATTGGCTCAGAGGCTCCTGGGTCTGCAGCACAGGGAGGGCAGAGGAGGCTTTCCAGGGATGAGCTGCTTCTCCGAAGCCTTGTTGGGCTCTGCATGCTCGGGATGAACAGCAGCATCGCTGGGTGATGCTCTAGCGAGGTATCAACATGGAGAGCTGCTGATGTCTTGTGAAGCTCTTCAGAAGCTTCCTGAAGAATCACTAGCTGGAAGAGGACCAGCCAGAGCCTGGTCCTGTCCCCATGATGTCCTCCATCCTCCTACCCTGGGCTGTGTCACAGAGTCTGCGGGGAAGGTTGTTTAGAGGTGGGGATGGAGAGGACATGGTGGAGAGCTGGGATGCAGCCAGGAACATGGACACAGTGAGAGCTGTGTGGACAGGCACAGAGGGAGAGATGTTCCAGCAGATGTGCAACCACCCTGGGCCCTGGCAACAGCAAGGATGCTCCTTGGGAAAAATCCCTGGATCCAGAGGCAGGCCAGAGAGCCCCTTCCCTTCCTTTCTTCCTGCAATGATCTGATGTGAAAAAGGAAGTATGTATTTCATAGAATCACAGAATGGTTTGGGTTGGAAGGGACTTTAAAGCTCATCTCATTCCATGGGCAGGGACACCTTCCACTAGACCAGGTTGCTCCAAGCCCCATCCAACCTGGCCTTGAACAGTTGCAGGGATGCAGTAACTTAATTCTCATACACATATATATAAAAATTACATCTAAAACTCACATATATATGTATTATAAACAGACACTCTGGATCTCCTCCCTGCACCCCACTGTTGAATCCTTCCCAGAAGGCTGTGGAGAGCTCGGCTGAGCCCCACACACGCCTGTCCCCAGCAGTGTCACAGTGCGACTGCCATCAGCTTGTCCCCCTCTGCAAAAACAACAGGCGAAGAAAGAGCACTTTTGTTTCTTCCTCCTCTATTGACACAGCTGGGAGGGCTGGAGCCAGGGGAGGTTCCTCCTCCGGAGGGCCAAGAGCCTCCACACACTCGCTTTGTAGCTCAGGCGGCGCTGGAAGAGGCAAAGCTCCTTTACCCATCTCAACGGGCACAGCCACAGCATCCCTTGGTCCATCTGGCCCCTGGGTGAGGTGTCAATGGGGAAAGATGTCACCCAGCTGCTCCTGGTGGGTCCCCTCTGAGCTGGCAGCCCCCAGGAAGGATTGTTCTGGGCATGAGCGTGATGTGCGACCCCAAAGCTGGGGCTGCTGGTGCAAACTGAGTCCAGCTGAGCCTTCGACAGCTCCTCCTTCATCCATCTACATCTAAAACAGGGATGCTCCTATTATCCTGGAGGATTTGCACCAGGAGTCGTGCTGTGCTGAGCTCCCCACTGGCTGTCACCTTCCCCTGTCCCATGGCTTTGTCCTGGCTCAGTTGGACACGGCACAGACGGATCCAGTGGCCGAGCCAGCGCATGTCCACAGACAAACCTGGCTCCTCCTTGTTTCAAACATGAAGGCATTGACCCCTTCTCCCTGCTCCAATCCTATCCACTTCCACAGATATCCAGTGGCACTATTTTACTGCCATTTATTCTAAGCTCCTCAGTCAGTGACATGGGGAAGAGATTAATTAATAAATCCAAGAGAGGGGCTATATTTCCCCAGAAATAAACCCTCAGGTGTTGCTGTGTCTGTGTTCCCAGCCAATACTTAAGAGCAGGAAGCATCCTGAGCATCACCTCCAAGTATCCCTCTCCCAGGATTTTGCCACTGACTTGCACAGGGGCTGAATCCATCTGCCCCACTATTCTGTGATCCATGAGTTTGCTCCTCTTTTGCCTCCAGCCTCTGAGGCAAGAGACAAATGCAAAGCATTCCTTTATCTCCCTGCCTCTACCGAGGGACAGGCAAAGCAATAAAATGCATTTTTTAATAGAGCTGTAAATTTAATTTCCTTTTAAACCATTTGCTTCCACTTAGAACTCAATGGAAATGCTGCGCTGCTGGCAGAGCTGCAGTGTCCCGGTCCTGCCTCAATGTATAGGAGCAGAGGGCTGGAGTTTTTGGATGAGCTTAAAAGTTAGTGGAAGGGAAGATGGGGGAAGAGAGGAAAATTCTTAGGGCATTAAGGGCCTATTTTCCATCTTCCTCGTGAACTTTCCTTGAGGGAAGAGCTTTGCTGCTTTATGGGGCACAATTAAAGCCGTCTCTGTCTGCAGGACAAAAGTTCAGCCTCAGACATTGCTGCAAAGCTGAGGATGCTGGTGGTGAGAGGAAAAATAATGATTTTTTGGCCTGAAAAGCCATGTGGAGCTTTAGATTTGGGGTTAAAAAGTAAGAAGAAGCAGTGTGGGCACATGTTCAGCATCCTTATACCATCAGGAAACCAAGAGGGAATTTTCCTAACGAGCGAAGCAGCGGTGCCAGGATCACCCACCCTTGGCTCAGGAGACCAACCTCAGCAGGTGTTTGGGGTGATCCTCCAGAGTGGACCCTTCCTTCCACAGGATGTCAATCCCACTGCTTGGCCACTCCTCCTGGGAGCTGCTCATTACAGCGTCCTTTGATGGAACTGGTGGGAAGCAAATGAGGAGCTTGGTGTGACAGCCCATGGTGAGGGATGCACTGGAAGTCTGGGGCACTCATCATTCACTCAGCTGTGGGTCTACCATGCCAGGGACTGGATCCAGACTATTAATCTCCTCCAAACATCCTCCAGTTTAGTGTTGCATGAATTAACCTTGATTTATCCTCATGTCTGGATAGGTGACTGTGTGACCCATGGCTCGTGGGTGCTACTAATTACTGATGTGGGACTTGTTTCTAAACAGAACCAAACTCATCCACATCTCAGTTAACCCAGTACAGGATCCCAGCACTGGCTGCTTGGGGCTGGTCCCATCACGGAGTCATTTGCTGCTGCTGCTGCTTCCAGATGGATCCACAGCTCCAAAAGAAGAGGGTGCCTTTTTGAGGTGAAATTTAGGACAAGCAGCCACAGAACCAAAGCAGAAAGGAGTTTTACAATGACCCAGACAGGCACAACCCTGCAAACATCATCTCAATGTCAGGCAGCTCCTCTGGAATCAGGACATGACCCGCTTCCACCGCCCCAGGTCACAGCAGCAAGGCCAGATGTTCCAAACAGCAGCAGGACACCCAAATCTTACTCAGGCCACAGTCTGGGCTCCTTGAGGCATTAAATCTCCCTGAGAAGGCTATGAGCTGTCATCTTGTGTCTTCTGCTCCCAATCCAGAGTGTGAGGGATCCTTGGACATCCCTTGGTGACCACAGTCCTTGGATATGGAGTCGGGGTGATCCATCCCCAGTGCCAAAGGTTTAAAACCCTCCCAAGGTTTTAAGCACAACATGAAGCCCACTTCAAAGAGCTGCAGCTTCCTACTTGATAACTTCAGGAGTCTGGATCAAAGGCTGCATCCTAGGAAATCCAGCAAGGGAAGGGAAAATAAAATCACTTCCTCTAGAGCATTCCTTGCTGCTGAAAATCAGCTGCTGGTTTGGGAAAATTAGACCATTGTGTTAAAATTATAGATGATGCTCAAGTTTTCTTCTCTGGTGGCTTTTATAGGATTTGAAGGTGTTTCCTAGCAGGGGGAAAGAGTGGAAACAGGTCTCCAGTGCTGTTTGCACCCTGTTTTGTACATCCAGGTATGTCCAGCTCTGCCCTATTCCAAGCTTTCCAGGCTTTTCCAAAAAAAGGGACAGGAGCGAAGGGGAAGCAGGGGATGGAGCAGGAGACAGAGGGACACTTAGCTGCCCACAAGGACCTGACTCCACATGGGATGTCCCTGGCAGGTCCCAGGGTTGGAAGCATCACTTGACCCCAATGCCCCTCGGCAGCTGGAGGCAGATATTCCTCTTTTTAAGGCTACTCCCCAGCTTCTGGGCCAGATACAATCCTCCTGCTCTTAAGTGTTCCCAGTAGGCCAGTCAATGTTGGGTTTGATAGGAGTTCTCTGGTATGCTGGTGTTAGGATCTGGATTTTGCTGGAAGCTGCCCTGGAGAACAACCTCATCTCATCCTCCAGCTCTGATAATAAACTGACAGTGAGCAAACCTCCCCTGGATCTCCCAGGGAGTTCCTCACCTGAAGGCCGGAACCTCTGGGCTGGGGGATTCCCCAAAACCACTGCCATGCGCAGATAGAGAACAAACTCATACCCTGGGATGTCCTTGTCCCTGCTTGCCCAGCACTAGCCCACATTGGCATGCTCACATTGGCATTTCCTGATTCATTTTTATAGAATCACAGAATGGTTTGGGTTGGAAGGGACCTTAAAGCTTATATTGTTCCAAAACCCCTGCCATAGGCAGGGACACCTTCCACTAAACCAGGTTGCTCCAAGCCCTGTCCAACCTGGCTTAGGACACTTCCAGGGATGGGGCAGCCACAGGTTCTCTGGGCAACCTGTGCCAGGGCCTTCCCACCCTCACAGGGAAGAAATTCTTCCCAATATCCCACCTAACCCTGTCTTCAGTCAGTTGGAAGCCATTCCCTCTTGTCCTGTCACTCCATGCCCTCCAAGTCCCTCTCCAGCTCTCATAAGCCCCTTTAGGCTCTGGAAGGGCACATTCTGTGGTGCATTTTCCAGATCCTCCTCCCATGCACAGGCAGGGGTTGCAGCAGAACCTGAACTCAGGTGGGCTCCAGCCCCTCCTCACCCTCCTGCCCCTCACTTTGCATCCCAGCCCTCGGGGACAGCGGATCCTTTCCCTCCCTCCGCCCCCGCAGTGATTAGTGCCTTTCAGGAACGTTTTTTTCAGCGAGCCGGCCCAGCTGAATAGCTCTGGGCAGCAGGAGCAGACAGATCCCTGTATTCCACCCCTCATATGAAAACCAGATGCCACGAGTCCCGTTACAAATCACAGCTGACAAGGGGATGAGAGCTTTACTTGGGAGCTCAAAGAGGGCACAGAACCTTTCCAAGGGGGCTACCGTGCAGCCCCCCAAATTGTGCCACCCCTCCCTCTGCCCCACATTTCTTTCCACATTATTCATGCTTTCCATTGGCTTTTCTATAAATGATAACGGGATTATGGAATCCCAGAATGGTTTGGCTTGGAAGGGACCTTAAAGCTCATCTCGTTCCACCCTCTGTCATGGGCAGGGACACCTTCCACTAAACCAGGTTGCTCCAAGCCCTGTCCAACCTGGCTTAGGACACTTCCAGGGATGGGGCAGCCACAGGTTCTCTGGGCTACCTGTGCCAGGGCCTTCCCACTCCCACACAGGGAAAAATTTCTTCCCTACATCCCATCTAACCCTGCCCTCTGGCAGTGGGAAGCCATTCCCTCTTTTCCTATCACTCTATGCCCTTGGAAAAGGAGAGGAGGTGGCGGCAGCATCCTGACCATTCCGTGCTCTAATGAACTGCCAGTTGTGGAGGGAGAGCTGATGGAACAGCCCAGCTAATGTTCAGTGACAGCTACGATTTACTAATCCATCCGAGAAATAAATAGGAGCTGTGGGGAATAAAAGCGGAGTTCAAGGCCGGCCCTCGCCGGGGCACTCGCAGTGAAACAAAACGTCAGGTTTTATAAATGACCTTTTCATGTAATTCCCTGGCGAGGCCCGGGAGGAAACGGGGGGCGGCTGCCAGGGAAGTGCTGTGAAAGCTGCAAAGTCAGGAGGCTGGTGCTGGATGTGGCGGAGGCCGTGGAGGGGTGGGATCCAGGCTGGGAGGAGCAGCAGGGACATAATCTATGGACATCAGGGTAATATTGGGTTGTGCATCCCCCACGTCCAGGTCCCACTGGGATGAGCATCCCCACATCCAGCACCCAGAAGGATGTGTATCCCCCACAACCAGCTCCCATCAGGATGTGCATCTCCCATATCCAGCTCCCACTGGGGTGTGTAGCTCCCACATCCAGTAACCACCGGGATGTGCATCCTCCACATCTAGCATCCATTGGGATGTGCATTTCCCACATCCATGTCCCTTTAGGGTGTGCATCCCCCAAATCCAGCACCCACCGGAGTGCGCAGTTCCCATTTAACCCTAGACCTGCAGAGAGCAAGTCTCAGCTTAAAACCTTGATTTAAAACTCTGAGTAACACTCAGCCATTCTTGCCTCAGGGGTTTATCCAGCCCCACTTGGAAGCCATCCCAACAGGATGCAGGGCTCTATGGAGACATTCTCCACAAGCCAAGCCCTGGTATTGCTGGTGTCCCCGTCTTGGGGTTGCTCATGGTCAAGGAAGCTCATGGTGGCTTTTGATGCTGCAAAATTTCCTGGATTGCTCCAGGGCTGCCAGTGGTGACACCCTGACAGCCAGGGGAGGGATGTTATACTGAAAAATCCATCGGGATACAGACCAGATCCACACTGTGAGAGCCCTGTAACCATCCCAAGGACCTCAATGTGAACTCAGAGTTGTGAAACTTTCCCTGGCCGACATTCCCATCCGGGGAGCTCTGTCTGCCCGGCTTGTGCATCTCCCAGCAAGGATTTCTCTCTGCTGGAAAAGGAGATTTTCCAGAGCAACCTGCCTCTGCCTCCTGCCAGCCCTCACTGCCGTCACAGCCCAGGAATCATTTCAGCCCGGGTAGGGAAAGGATTGCTGCAACCAGCTGGCAGCAGGGATCATTCGGACTGGGGAAGTGCTTTGGGATGAAAAGTATGTGATAAATTAAGATTACTACTCTTCCCTCCGATCAGCCAGTCACTGGTTTCCAGCACAGCACTGGCCAGAACAGCCTCACCGAGGGATTCTGGCCTCATCCCGGGAACCTGCGGTTGAATGAAAGCAGAGATTTTACACCAGCATCCAGAGGCTTCTCTGGGCTCTCAAAGTGACAGGGATTTCACCACAGCTTTCGTAATCTCTTCCAACATTAATTATCCCTGCTTCTCAAAGCCTCCCCGCCTGCTCAGCCGGCAGAGCCGGCAGTGTTGCAGCGGGAGCGATGGGAGAGACTCTGTTTCCAGGAACCTTCTCCCAAGGCAGGGACAATGAACTGGAGTCTCTGAGGTTTTGCACTATAACTGGGTTTAAAGCTCTTTACAGGATCATACCCCACTCCCCTGGGAGCACTGGGACAAGCTCTGGGCTCACTGCTTTGGTTCAGGTGCCACCCGGGCATTTTGCCCTTGGAGATTTGCCATGGGATACTGCTGGGATGCACAGCACCTGCAGGGATCCCAAGCACTGCGTTGTGTTGCTTCCAAATCACAAAAAATAATGCTGAAGAGGGAAAACCAACGAGTTGAAGGAAGGGATCCCTCCAGGATTCTCTGGGAAACACCCACCTTGTTCACAATTCCTTGCTTGCAGCTCTTTACTCACAATTCCTTGCTCACAGCTGCCTTGCTCACAATTCCTTGCTTGCAATTCCTTGCTTAAAATTCCTTGCCAGTCCCTTCCACTGTGGCACAATGAATGGCTGTGAAATGTTTCCCCATCCTGGAGGGAGAAGAAACCACTGACACCTGTTCAGAATGACTTTATACGGAATAAACCACTGGTGTTACTGGGAATGCTTTTGGGAAGCACACCACTTGCTGCTCTGCTACAGTTGTGGGGAGAATATTATGCTAAAAGTGTTTATTACCCTCAAATGCTGGAGCTCCTCAGTGATTAGTGCCAGAGCAGAAGATGGATAAAAAAAGCCCAGATTTTCCACTTCATGAGCAATGCTCCACCACTAAATTCAGGGGGTTTTGTAATTCCCAAGAGGATGATAACGGGATGGATGAAGCAGAGACCTGTCGCACACACAGACCTCACTTCCCATTTCCCCCCTTCTGAGGAGGACCGGCACCAAACTAACTACAGCACCAAGGATGGGCTCGGCAGCACAGCCACGGCGTTGGGCACTTTCACCAGGAAGACGTGGGAATCCTCCCTGTCACCATCTCCCGCCCGCGCCTCTGAACGCCAGCCAAGGAAAACACCATTGTGTCGGGAGCAGACGAGGAGCCGGTGCCAGAGGGGTCGGAACAGCCGGCTCATTGTGTCCCTCCGGCTGCCGGCTCAGCGTCAGGGCAGCCCAAGAGCGCTCTGAGCCTTCCTCGGCATACAGAGGAAATGAGAAACATTACACAGCAGGGCCGGGCTGCGTGGAAGGGAAACGTGGAGAAGGAAAATAATCCTCCTTCCCAACTGCTCCGGCAGCGAGTGGTGGCCCAGAAACAGGAGCAGGGCTGCTGTGAAGGGGGGATCAGCAGGATGGGAGCGGTGCCACGGGTGCCAGTCTCACCTGCAACCCATCCAGCCCATCCCCTCCATCCAGCATGCCATCCCTCACGTCACTATGATGCACAGGCAGGTTTAGGGATGCTCCCACCCCTGAAGCCACTTCAGCTCCTTCCAGCCCACCTTCTCCATCTAGTATCCCACCTTCATGGTTGCTGGGATGCACAGGAAGGATCTAGGGAAGCTCCCCCACCTGCAGTCATTCCAGCTGCTTCCAGCCCATCCCCTCCATCCAGCATAACATCCCTCAGGTCACTAGGATGTTCAGGCAGGTTTAGGGATGCTCCCATGCCTGCAGCCAGTCCAGCTCCTTCCAACCCATCCCCTTCATCCAGCACCCCATCCCCTGGGTTGTTGGGATGCACAGGCAGTGTCTGAGGGTGCTCCCACCTCAGTGTGCTCCTTCCCTTCTCCTTTATTAATCCATTTGCTGAAGGACAGTCATGCCACACTGGGCAACTAACCCAGCCCAAGTTAGTCCAGGGAAACTCCTGCAGGTTTTAAAAGTTCTTCTAGACACTTGATTATCCTTGTGGATCCCTTCCAACTCAGGATATTGCATGATTGTATCCTTTGCATCCTCATGTCTCTCTCCAGTCAGGTTAGCCATCAGATTTTAGTGAAACCCTGGAAGATTGAAGCATCCACCTCTCCCTGCTTCCACTCTTGGAGCAGTGTGGATTCTCTGCCTGAATTCCCACTCGGGTGAGAGCGGCTTGTCCTTGCACCCATCCAGCCTAATCAAGGCAGCTCTGCTGCCTTCAGCATCTTTTTCCCATGTCTCCCAGTGGCAACCCCAACCTTTCCACTTGGTGCTTGATTCTCCCATTCTCCCCATTCCCATTACCCTGGCAGGGTTAGGTGTGGAACTGGGATCCCGGTGTTCTCACACCACTGGCAGGCTGTCAACACACAGCATCGCTCTCTCCATCACAGAAATTCCCAGATCCCTGTTTTGTTTCAGTAGAGATAAAATGTCAACATTTTGAGGCACGGAGGGACAGCCGGATAGCCTGACCTGTCAACATCCAGAATGGAAAACACGCTCGTCAAGTGCTTGGGATGAGGTTCTAATTACTCCTCACATACCAGCCGGCATAAATACATGGAGTGATCCAAAAAAAGCACACTTCCGAGCCGAGGAGTTTTTCCCCGAGTTACACACTGCCTCCTTTGCCCTGGGAGCCAGGTTTCACCCCAGCTTCTGCTGGGTTTGTAGGGATCTATGGAGAAGCCCCAGCCCAGGAGGCATTTCTGCAGGGAGGAAAGCAGCAGCACCCCTGTGGTGATAGGAATGGTGATGCTGCCGGATACACTCAGAGTAGAAGCAGAAGTGTGATCCTACAGATCCTATGGACCTCGGGGACATCCCAAAGCACTGGAGATGACACCTGATCCTTCCTGCCTTTGGTTCTGGGAGATCTGAATGGGGAAGAGCTCTGCCACCTTGGTTCATGGAATCATGGAATCACTGAGGTTGGAAAAGCCCTCCAGGTTCATTGAGTCCAACCTGTGACCAATCCCTCCCTTGTCACCCAGCCCAGAGCACTGAGTGCCATGTCCAGTCGTTCCTTGGACACCTCCAGGGATGGAGACTCCCCCATTGCCCTGGGCAGCCCTTTCCAAGGCCTGACCACCCTTTCCATGAAGAAATTCCTCCTGATTTCCAACCTGAACCTCCCCTGGCAGAGCTTGAGGCCATTTCCTCTCATCCTGTCCCTTGTTCCCTGGGAAGAGCCTGACCCCCACCTGGCTCTGCCCTCCTATCAGGGAATTGCAGAGAGCAAGAAGCTCCCCCTGAGCCTCCTTTTCAGCAGGCTGAGCCTCCCCAGCTCCCTCAGCTGCTCCAGGTGCTCCAGACCCTTCCCCAGCTCCATTCCCTTCTCTGGACACACTCCAGTCCCTCAATGTCTGTCTTGGAGAGGCTCAGAACTGGACACAGCACTTAAGGGGCCTCAGCAGTGCCCAGCACAGAGGGACAATCAATGTCCTAGTTCATGGCACAGAACAAACATCCTCATCTGAATCAACAGCTTCCAGGCTCCCACACACCCATCAGGCATCACAAGTGGAGAGATGCTACCCTCAAAAAATCTGAGAACTTTGTTTGAAGAAAATCCTCACCTCCCAGCCCCAGGTCCCAGCACTTCAGAGATGTGGTTTCTGCTTCCTCACAATAAGAACCCCCCGCTTTTTAAACCCCCACCTGACTTTGGAGAACCTGCTCTCTCTGGGTTAGCTCCAGGCTCCATGGAGGCAGACCCTGCCTAAATCCCTGGTCCTTGGGGAGTGCTGAGGATGCTTTGAGCCAGGGCACATCAGTGCTGCTGGGTGGGTTTGTGTTTATCTCCATTAATCACTGTGAGAACTGGGCTCTCTCTGCCTCCTTCCCGCTCTGTGTATTATCATTTGATGCATCACTAATGGATGAGGGAGGAAATAAACTAAGTCAAAGCCTAAAAAAACATTCAGGGAAGCAAAACTCCTTCTTTTAGAGTAACAGACACCCTTAAGCACAGCTGGCCCAGCCATCAGCTCTGTGGACACTTGACCACGAGCAGGACCAAGGTTGGCCTGAAAGACCAAGAAGTCCAAAGAGTCTCAGCAGAGATTGAAATGGAATGGGAGGACACCTGGATATGAATCAGCACTGCCTCAGTTTCCCCTCCAGCCTTTTCCCTGCCATGGATATTCCCATTATAACTTCCCAGCTGATAATGTGCTGTCTCACATGTGGCACTTCAGGCTGAGGTCGGCGCTTCCACGCCATTCCCAAACATCCTCCAAGGGCTTTGATTGGCAGCTTCAAGCTTGCTGTCTCCCCCTTTGCCACATCCATGAAGAAAAGGCCAAAAGAAGGAAAAAGACTTCATAGAACACACGGATCCTCTCCAGGAGGGTCTTGGGGAGCAGCAGCAGTTGCTGGCAGTGCCGGGCAGGCAGAGGCTCTGGAAGCCCACGTGGGGGGACCTGCCCTCTGCAATCCATTTAGCACTTGGCACGGCTCTGAGGGCTATTTTTAAAAGGTATGCAACTGTCCCAGAAACCCAACTTTGAAGTGTGGTTCAAGGCTTTGTTGTTGTGCAGAGAAAGGGCTTTTTTTTTTAACGTTTTGTAATTAAATGCAAACACAAGTGGGTTGCTGGCCCGGGGCCAGGCGAGGCAGGTCAGCTCCACTCTATCCACCGGGGCTGGATCTGTCCCTCTCCGCTTTCAGCCTGAGACACCATTGGCCTCCTCCTTGCTCTCCAAAATGTTGTGGTTTGCTGGCAGTTAGAAAAATTTGTTTTCTGGCCACTGATAAGTGCAGGGAGAGCAGAGGGTTCCTGCCCCTCCTCTGCAGCCCGGCACTGGCACGTGGAGATCAGTGCCCTGGGTGGGAAGAAGACTCAGAGAGAGGTGCCGGTGGGATCCCTCTGGGTGATCACAGGTGGGAGGAGAGGTTGGTCTGAACCCCCTCTGCATCCTCTCCATGTGCATCCCTGCTCCCAGCCTGCCTCCTCCTCTTCCTCTGAGGAACCCAGGCTTTTCAGTGCCATGTTCTCAGCCACATTTCTGCATCTGCTGGGAGTAGGTGATGCCCCATCCAGGCTGATCCTAGAACTTGCAGGAGAGGCAATGCCAGCCAGTAGTGCCAAATGAATCCATCAGCATTGCCCAAACCCCTCCAGGCTTGCAGGAGACATCTGTAGGAGCAGGTTGCATCCCCTGGCTGTGTGGACAGAGCCACAAACTGCTTTAATTTATCATCCCCCCTGTCCATCTGGGCTTGGGAACAGCCTTCATCCTTCCAGGGCTCCTGAGTGTCTCCAACTCTGAGCCTGCAGTAAGTCCTTCATCCAGGGAATCCTGACTGCAACAATCCAGCTATGAAACATATCCAGGTTGAACATATCTTGGAGCAACCTGGTTTGGTGAAGGGTGTCCCTGCCCATGGCAGGAGGTGGAACAAGATGAGCTTTAAGGTCCCTCCCCACCATCCTTTGATTCCATGATTCTGTGAAATGCCAGGAGGAAGGCGGGATCCCCTTAAGGTCCTTCCCAGGGAGGTATTTTGGAGGTGTGGCTGAGTGGGAAGCCCCGGGCAGCACCGGGTGTTGTTGCAGCCTGGTTTTAACCCGGGCTGGGGTGGGAAGGTGCTAATTAAACATGACAGCTTGTCAGGAAGGGGCGTTAAATCATTCCTGCCACCCCATTTGTCTGGGCAACTCTGTGCAGCCACGGGGAAGCGGGGGGACAGGCTTAATTAAAAACTAGCAGATTCAACCCAAAAATAGATCAGGTTTTTTTTTGAGGAGGAGGACATTGGTGGTCGCTGGCAGCTGCATTTTTCACATGCCTCTGGAGGAGATCTCTATCCATGAGCTGGTTTGGATCCTGCAGTTGGCTGGGGACACATTCATGCCCAGCTCCTTCCCATGGGGACACACACGGGGCACCAGGACAGTCACACAGGGATGGAAAAGACCATGAGAAGGGAAGGAGTCGGTGCCAGGCAGATCCTAGCCTAGAAGGCAGGTGGGCAGGCAGCAAGGGTTGGCACGACACTGAGCTTGTGAGGAGGCCAAAACGCAGAGCAAATACCTGCCTGTCGCCGTGCCAGCGCCGGCACTCGTGTGCCGCGTTCCCAGTCCCTGCCAGGTCAGCAACAGGTGACCATGGAACATGTTTAGAACCAAATATTAAGAAAACAGATTAAAACCCAAAAGAAAACACAGGCAACAGTGCCAGAGCTGGTCTGTCCCTGCTGGATTTTGCTCCTACGGAGCCGGACCCTTCAGGAAGGGGGATGAGTGTCCTTGCAGAGCAAAATTCATCCTGCAACCCACTCTATGGGGAAGAGGGATGGTGCCAGTGATCCTGGGAATGGTAAGAAATGGTCAGACCTCAGGCTGATTTGCCTGTCATTTCTCTGAGAGCATCCCATATGGAAGGACATGGGGACAGACCCAGGCAGAACCCTACCCACAGGAATGTCATCACTAACTGCATCCTAAAGCTCCAGATTGAATACTCCCTTCAGAACTGGAACTGTGATAAATCTGGATGTATTTCTTAGATATAAATGACCTGTCCTTTTCTGAGATACTTCAAGCTTTGGGATTCATCCTCTTCCACCAGTGATTTCATCCACAGACTCTTTGGAGCATCTCCTGAGGGTACTGGAATCCAGTGTCCCATAGACTTCGGAGCAAAGGGAGATCCATGGCCTGATGACGCTATCCTGGAAAACTCATGATGGCAGTCCACACAAGACCCAAACCTTTCCTTCCAACCATTCCACTGTCCCACACAGAGCAGATTTCCCTGAGTTCTGCCTCTGATTCACCAAACCTGAGGCTGGACATTGCTTCTTCCAGCTCTTACGGGATGTGGGGAGGGGAGACACATGATCCTGGTGTCGCAGGGGATGCTGCTAAATCCCTTAGCCAGCAGCTGGGATTTGTAGGGAACCAGGCAGACCCCAAACAACCCTGGGGTGTCTCCCGGCATGCACAATTGGGATGTAGTTTCCTCTGCACAGCACATCCATCCTCACTGTGTTTGTGATAACAGACAGCCCAGGGCCAGCTCAGACTTCCTGGGAAGCCACATCCACACGAGTGGGTGTTAAGTGACAAGGAACACCATTGGCCATCCCCTCCATGAGTCATCCAGCTTCCCTTTCCCAGTCATCTGCCCTTCATCAGGAGGAAGAGGAGAGTCCCTTCCCATGCCTGAGAGGGAATTTAAACTGAAAAATCATTTGCCCCCAAGTTGACAATGAAGAAACTGAGGCTGATTCAAACGTGTTGGCAAGGCAAGACTACGCTCCCTGCAAGTTATTCCTTGGAAGTGCAACTCTGGTATCACTTAGATGCGTGTAAATGAGAGCAAACCTCACCAGAGCTGATGGTGTTGCTCCCTGTACATTCCCAGATCTGGACTGAGGAATTAAAAGCTTCATTGCAGCCTGAGGTGAGCTGCAAAATGAATGCCCAGAGTCAGGCACAGATACCTTCAGGGGTCGATTCCCAGCTACATTAAGGCCCCTTTGTGCTCCTCTAGCCATGTAAAGAGGTCTCTAAGTGAGCGTAAATTAAATTTAAGTTACTTTTGCTTCCTTTTTAAGGCCCCTTTATACTTCCAAGGAGGGGTAATGGAGCCTCAGAGTAACTGGGAGGTGGGAAGGTTTCCCTGCCAGGCACAGGCAGGTGAGAGCCCCTCCTGTGTTCCCATAAAGCGGCTTTACGGGGCGCCAGCTCCAGCCGTGCCTGTGCGGTGCTGCCGTCCCGGGGACAGCAGGTCAGCAGGAACCACATCAAGACATCCCACATCCATGCACGGCCAAGGTCTGTCTTCCAAGAACAGGACAGACTGGGTTGTGAATATTAAATTCCCATATTTTTCCCCCATACAGGTGAAGGTGTTTCTCTGCATACCCTGGAGTCACCACACAGGCAACTGCTCTGCTGGAGAGCATTTTTCCTGTACCATCCCAGTTAAGGATGTCTCTCTCCAAAGCTATTGGCCGGTGCACAACCAGTTTTTGCATTTATTCTCAACTCTGACTGTATTGATGGTGCCCAAAGCAATTCCTGCCACAACTGCTTGTACAACGTATGCCAATGGCAGGAGTGGGCGGTGGGGTCGAGATGTGATGTGTGTGACAGCGCAAGCAAAACACATCCTCAGCTTCTCCTCCCAGGCACAAGGACCACGGATACACCCTGACCTTCTGCACAACCCCCAAAAATCCCTCTTTAACCACAGTCCCTCATATCAGTCATTAATGGCTATGACAAACAAGCTCAACCCATCCCAAGGTCTGTCTGTCTGCACGGTATCTCTGCATCAGTGCACCTTGCACAGGTGAACCCCCAGACTGTCAACATCCTAGCTGGAGGAATCACCTCTCCCAAGAGCTCAGGTGCCAAAAACCTCCCTTCCTTATGGAGCCACTGGTTGGTTTGGCTTTGCCAGCCCCGGGTACCCAAAGCCACTTGGCTCTGAAGGAGTTAATGGAGCCGAGTGACTCGGATTCCTCCACCTAACCCTCCAAAGTCCCGAAGAACCAGACTTGGCACTTTGAGAAAGCTCCACAAATCCAGAGGCTAAAACACACTGCTGCCTTCCGTTCGTCAGGAGAAGGCAAGTCCCAGCTAATTGAGGAACCAGAGCCTTCCCCAGCCCCTTCCAGGCGGCTTATTTATTTAGGGGCTCTTTCTTTTTTTTTCTTCCTCTTCTTTATCCTCTATTTTTTTTTTTTTTTTTTTTTTTTACTCTTCCCAGGGCAAACATTAGGAAAAGAAAGTGCAAATTAATTTGGTGAGGAACGGCTGCAATTTATGATGCTCCCCAGCTGGTGAGGGCTGTTAACCCCATCTGTACCTCGTGTGCTGCATCCTCTCGGCCCCCGAGTCCCCCATGATCCCATTTCTCTGCTCCCCACGCAGGGATTTGGGAACAGCATCAGGAAGGCAAAGGGAAACGGTAGCAGATGCCTTTTTCATTTCCTAAATCTTTTTTTTTCCTAAAAAAAATCTCTTCCCTCCCCCGGTAAATCTCAGTTTTTACCCTAAGCCTCATTTTCCCCCCAAACCTCATTTTCGCCCCATTTTCCCGTGCCTTGCTGTTGCTGAAGGTTCCCCGAGCGTACAGTAGGTTATTTTCTATTTTTTATTTTTTTAACTCCCTCTGACTCCTGCACACAATTCAAAGGAAATCTGGGAAACCAAATTCTCAGCTCTCCAAAGCAGCAAATGGAAAGTCACTTAAAGGGACAGTTCTGCCTTAAAGAGGCAGCAGCACTTTTCTCCAGCGGCGGGAAAAAAGGGGTTAAAACCCCCTTACCCACCCCCCAAGGAAAAAACCCTCCCCAACAACCAGCAACACGACCAGGCTCAGCCCTCAGACGACACCTCGCTCGCGACCCCCCTCCGCTGTCCCCGGTCCGCCCCCAGCCCTGGAGCGCTCCCGGGGGGATGCGCATCCCGGGAGTGGGGTGACGGTGGGGAGCAAACGGGGGGGGGGAAATTCCAGCCACCCCCAATGTCCCCGCGTGTCCCTCGGCGACCCCCTGCCACGCACACGATATTCCCGGGGCGGGGGGGGTGTCCGTAATTCCAGCCAGGCACCGGCAGAAGGGTTAAGGGGGGGGAAGGAGGAAAGGAAGGACCGACATCAAAGGCAACTTCTCTGCTCAGCAGATGAGCAGATCCATCCTCACTTCATATTTTTTGCAGCTGAAGCCGGGGGGGGGGGGGGGGTTCATTAACTCC
>JAWWLV010000021.1:19155665-19180717 GCA_035041135.1 Platyrinchus mystaceus | reverse complement strand
AGCCGGGGGGGGGGGGGGGCTGCATTAACTCCTTATCTCCCGGGGGGTGGCTCCGCCGAGGCAGAGGCGACACTTTCCCGGGAGAGGCGGCACCATCGCAGCCGGTGACAGGAGCGAAGCGGAGCCCGGGACGCCGAGGGGTTACAGGGAGCAGCCCCCCAGCCCGGAGTGGGGTCCCGGGGGCAGCTTTAGCCTTGGGAAGAAGGAAAGGGAATGGCAAAGATTTTTCTTTTAAAGTTCTGGGATGACACAAATATCCCAAATAGTTTAAGCAAAGCAGCATCATTTTTTAACTCTGACAAACCTCGTTGAGTCATTGAATGGGCGAGAGGGGGGGAAAGGGGGGAGAAAAGTTGTGTTTGCAGAGCAAAAAGGCAGGAGCCTCCAGAGAGGGGAACAAACCCCGGGAAAGCACTGGAGTGAACCCCCAGCACTGACATGTGGCAAACAGCACATTCTCCTTCCCCCCCATCCTTCCCCCCAAGAAAAACCAGATTTATGTGACACCAGGCAGCAAAGCCGCGATGCAAAAGGGTGTTTACTCACCTCATCATAAGCCAGCCGCAGGGGAAGGCTGCATTCTCCTGGAAAAGGGCTGAAAAATGAAAAAGTTGGGAATTAGGAGCTGCCGTCTGGCCCTGTGCAGTTGCTCCGTACTGTGGGTATAAAAAGAGAAGAAAGTCTTCATCACTGACCACAGGCACGGAGCTGCTCACGCCCCTCGCGCCGCACCAGCCAGTAGCGCACAGAAGTTGGGTTACGGGAGGAGAGGAGCTGAGAGCAGGATATCGGGATTTATCTGCTCCTCTGGCACGGGAGAGGGGGAAAAAACGGGATAGGAGTCGGGGGCGGGGGGGGAGGAAGGGAGAAAAAAAGAGATGTAAAGGGGAAAAGAAAAAAGAGGGGAAAATGTGGTAGAAAGGGGAAAAAGGATAGAAAGGAGGAAAAGGATAGAGAAAAAGGTATAGAGAGGGGAAAGGAAAAGGAAAGGGGGAAAAGGATAGAAATGGAGAAAAGGGGATAGAAAGGGGAAAAAAAGGGAAAGGAGAAGAGGGAACAGAAGGGAAATGGAAAACATGGGATAGAAAGGGGGAAAAGGGATAGAAAGGAAAAAGAATGGAAAGGGAAATAAAGATGATGGGGGGGAAGTAGCATACAAAGGGGGGAAGGGAAATGAAAGAAAGAGGATAGAAAGGGAGAAAAAAGGGATAGAAAGGGGAGAAAATGGTATAGAAAGAGGGGAAAAAAAGAGGGGGATAAAAAGGGGATAGAAAGGGGGGAAAAAGTGGATCGAAAGCGGGGGGGAAAAGGCTTCATTCCGAATAAGCCACAGGAGGAAAAGTGAGGCTTGTAGTTCAGCAGGGTGACAGACGCCGGGATGTGCCAAGTCCCTACGGACAAAAACTCCACACACCTCTTTAATCAGCCCTGTGGCCAATGCCTTAATTAAAAAAGCTGCTACAAAATATCAGATAATGGATTGCATTTTCAGGCCTCTCTGGAAAAGCAGCTCATATGGCAATGTTTCTAAACTGCTGCCAGGGCAGGGAAAGCTGCCAGTTTTAGGTTACAATATCAAAGGCACACATCCTGCACACCAGCAACCCGCTCCCAGTTCCACCGGAGTCAATCCAGAGCCACCTCACGGCTCTGGAAGCAGCTGGGGCTGATTTGGAGCAGGGCAGGATCAGCCCCTGCCCTGCCAAAGTGCTGGGCAGGAGGATTTGGCCTGGTTTTCCCTCCAGCTCTGCTCAGGTCATGTCTCATGGTAAAAATTAAATGATTATAAAATAATGTAATATTTGACTCGGAGGTCAAAGCGACTTCCCCCAGCACGAGACCGACTGACAACTTCCATGTCATGACGATGATTCCCGGAGCTCCCTGAGCGTGGGGAGTGAGTTGTCATCTAATCTCAGCAATCAAGTGGAATTGCAATAAAACCCCTGGACTGGATGTCATCCAAGCGGCTCCAAACAGAGCAGCCCCTGGAAGAGCAGATGCTTATTTACAGCAACGGCTGCAAAAATCCTTGGAAAAGGGAATTTTGGACCGCGATAACGGATGCACCAACTTTTGACATTGTTTGGTCTAGAATTGCTCATGTTTAACAATTTGGAATTGCTCAGATTTAATTACTTGGAGTTACTCGTATTTAACAACTTTTTCTTTCTCTTTTTTTGTGGTTATTTTCAGCCCCAGAAGGGAGCAAAGATTTCTTGGCATCACTTGGACACGGACAACATCCCATCCATGGTTTTGCTCTCAAGACATCCAATACCCCACAGAAATATGGGGTGTGTATAAATAGATATATTAAAAATATTTTATATATGATATATGATGTGTTTAAACATATATATTAAAATACGGTATATATATGATGTGTCTGTATACATTAAAATATGGTATATATATTAAAATATGGAATATATAATATATGGTGTATACATGTATGTATGTGGTATATATAATACATGATGTGTGTATCTGTATCTATATTTATATTTATATAAAATAAGACCCACTATTGGGATCAAAAGCTCTCCAAAGGCCTGTGCAATTTCAGCAAAGGCCTAGTTTGATCAAAACCAGAACTAAGGGGATGGAAATGCTGGGTTTTTGCCCAGTTGTCCTCCAGTCTATCCCAGCAACCCCTAGTCTAGCTCTCCATGGGGGATCTGCTCCAGGATGATGCTGGTTCTATCCCCCATCACCCTCCCAGTGCTGCCAAGGCTTTGGCACTGGTTTAGCTTTTGCTTTTCCAAGGTGTGGCTCTTTGCTTTATTTTTTTCCTTGAAGAAAACACCCCAAAGCACTGAATAGCCAACCCCTTCCATGCATTCATCACATTCCAGGGAGAAGAGTACCAGTACGCCAGCCTTTAGCATCCACTGGAAAAATATCCCTGGAATAGAGCATGGACACCCAGGAGGAGGGATGAAAGAGGGAAAAAAGCTTATTTTAGCTAACAAGGTAAGTCCAGAGGAACTTTGTGATGCCAGGGGAGCTGCCCCAGGATGAGCCGGGTCTAACAGCGACTTGGCTGCAGCTCCCAAGCAGGGCCGTTTTTAGAAGCCTCATTCCGAGGGCAAAACAATGAAATTTAAAATACACGCTATATTCATGGATTTGTTTTGATCCCACTAACATGAAACCACTTATATAATTGTCACAGAGCAAACATCTCATTATGCACAAGAAAAGCAACCCCTCGCTTTGGTCCCCCCTCCCCAGTTCTGTTCCTTTTGCCTCAGCCAAGACATTTCTCATGTAACATAAATCAAAGCCAGGTGCATCTTTCTGAAAGCATCACCTCACTAATAAACATTGCTTAAAATACTGCATTAAAAAAACACCTCAGACCATCATTTGGAGGCCTCAGAATTCCCTTTTTACCAAGGAATAGTGATTTTTTTCCCCCAAGTGGTGACGACCCCATCAGCTTTTGATGCATTAAACATCAGAATCCAAGTGCCCCGTTCTTCCTCACACTGAATTTCTTCCATGATAATCTAACTCACATGCAAATTTGCTGTAAATCAGGTGTGCTCAGAACCATTTTCATGCTATACAAAAAAAAGATGTTTTCCCAGTACAGCTGATAAGTTATTTTTAATGGGTCCAGATTATAAATATATATTATTTTACATTATTAATATACTGGTTCATATAGAAGATTTTCCCCCTGATTTGATCTCTTTTAGCCAAAGGCTTTCAGCATCTTGCTGTGGCAGGACAGGGAATTTGCAGGACCATGAATTTGGAATTTGCAGCCATGACGTGCTGCAATGAGCCAGGTCAGGATCCGGCTTCATAGCTCCTCTTCTCCATCAGGACATTCCCTACCACTTATGTGAGATGGTTCCAAGGAAGGTGCTGAGGATCCAACCTCAGGGACAAGCCAGGAGCTGATTTATAGAATCCCAGAATGATTCAGGTTGGAAGGGACCTTTAAAACCCCTCTTGTTCCAACTCCCTGCCATGGGCAGGGACACCTTCCAGTGGACCAGGTTGCTCCAAGCCCCATACACTCATGGCCAGGAATTTTGCAGGCAGCACTACTCATCTTTCCCATTTTCTTTTTCTTTGTTTCAGGCTCCTCTAAACCACAATCCAAGTCACCACAGGCTGGAAATCAGAGACCAAGGCATGGGAGATTGTCCCTACGCCAGGAACATCAGGACTTGCAGCACAAAACCACCTGCAGACCTGGTTGACGGAAATGCTGACTCCAGGCTGGGCATTCCAGCCAGGTGGGAGCAAAGTTCAGGATCTGCTCAAAGTCCAAGGGAGGTTGAGTAGCCAGGGATGGTTTTGATTTCAAGTCTCACAGGGTCTGCAAGGCAGATTTCAAACCCACAGCAGTTGCTAAAAGCATATTTGTGGGGACAAAACAACTACAGGACAGATGGAGCCAACACCATTCCCACCACATCTGGGTTTGCAGGGACAAGCCACAACAAGTGGAACATCCACAGGGTCCTGGATGGCAGAGGGGTCACCACCACAAGCAAAGGGGTGTCACCTTCCCAATCTCCTTTCCTACCTGGGTGCTCATCACCTGGAGTCCCCACCCAAGCCCCCAGTGTGTCCCATTCCATGTGGAGAGGACAACCACGGGATCAGAGGGAGGGAAAGAGTCACAGCACTGTGAGACACAGGGATGATACACCCAAAGAGCCTGGCTGGTCTCAAACACCATGGAGCACCCTGGACTCTGAGCTACCTGTGACCCCTCCAAGAATGGCAACTAAATTAGGGAAACTTAAAGTCACCACTCCCAGGATGATTGCAAAGGGCCAACACCCAAATAGGTCCAACATGGCTGTGGGCAACAAACGGTCAATGCAAAGCAAACCCTTTGCTATAAATTTGTGTTGAAAATCCCATCCCTTTCCCTATGAAAAAACTCATGGAAAGTTAATTTGCTTCACCAGCTCATACACAAAAGCAGCAGATGGTGAGAGAGCTGGGGTAGGGTTGATCTCATCTGAAGAGTGGCAGAGAGGGCAGCAAAAGCCACAGTTGCTCTGTGGTGCCTTGTTCTTACTTCCCAAAGCAAATCCCCTCCTCATAACCCATCTGCGACCCTCTGCATCCCAATACAGATTTCCTAGAAATTAATTTTCTTGCTCTCCTCTAATCTTGCTCTGGTCCAGGCTGGCTGAACAGCAAAAGAAAAGCTGACATCAACAAAACCACTTCCTACCTCAGGAGACCTGCTCCCATCTATTCCACTGCATCTCGCTTTTATCATGGAATCACAGTTTGGGCTGGAAGGGAACCCGTCTTAAAGCCCATCTCATTCCACCCCCTGCCATGGGCAGGGACACCTTCCACCACACCAGGTTGCTCCAAGTCCCATCCAACTCAGCCTTCAACCAGCTGCTATAATATTCCCACTCATCCCATGCTCCCATGAGCATGGAGGAGGGACAACCAACCCCACATGGTGCTGTCTGTGGTACTTAGGACACGTGCACACCATGCTGCAGTCACCACTCTCAGAGCACTGCCATGGCTTGGACACAGCCAAACAAGCCCCAGAAGATCCCAAAGCATCTTCCAAGGGTTCCTAGGTTGGGCAGAGCCTTCCCTGCCAGCATTGCAGACTCATGGCTGTGGTGGATGGGAAGGGGATCTGCTCAGGGAAACTGAGGCATGGGGGGTTGGGGCAGCACTTGGAGATGCTTCTCTAGCAGCACTTTGGAAAACAAACCCAAAATCCCAAAGATTTTGGCCTTGTGGCTGGGCAGGAGCAGGTATTTGCACAACCCTTATGCCAATAGAGCTGGAGCATCCCTTCCTAGCCCTTCGCAGCCTTCAATCTGGGAATCCTGCTAATGAAAGGAAAACAGAGGAGCTGCGGAGCAGAGGCCCAGGGTGTGGTAACTCTAGAAGGCAGCAGAGGAGGGATGAATGAAACCTTTCACTGTGGTCCAGAGGAGCCCGTGGCACAGAGGCTTGAGGAATTCAAGAGCTCTGCACACCAGAGTGAGCAGGGAACACGTTCCGTGGGACGTGGAGACACGACTTGCCTTTAATGAGTGGGAAGGGAGAATGATGGAGGAGCTGCCAGAGGGGGGGATACCCCATGGAGGGAAAATAATCCCTGTATCAGCAGTTGGGGGCCGAGTTCCCAACACTGAAAGCTGTCCTTATTTTTTCCTGTAATTCTGTCTCCAAGGGATCACTAACATTTACATTTTTCTCCGAGTTGTGGAGTTTATTCACAGCCCTGCTCAGCAAAAGGCTGTGCTAATAAATAGAAGTATTGATGCTCACACTTCTATACATTATGCTACATTCACACTCAGACAACCAGCCTATTTTGCCCTGCTCTATATTGTGAGGGAATTATTCTCCTCTCCCACCCAGCCACGCGCCCCACACACCCCCAGCCGAGCCATGAATGGCAACAGTGTCCTTAGCCTGCTCCCAAAAATGCCATTTCCCCACTTGCAGAGGTGAAAAAATCAGCCAAAAAAGAAAAATGACGGGGTATAATGATTTCTTCACACTCTCTACCCAGAATTATTTTACCTCCCTACCCTCTTCCACCTCCTTTTCCCACTTGAAAAATAAATATATAAAGCAAAAAAGCAGAGGAAATGATTCCTTAATGCTGCTGCACAAAAATCCCGTGGACTTGCTCCCTGTTGTCTTCTTCCTGCAGCCAGAACAAACTCTTTTCTCCTGCCCCTCATCGGGGGAGATTACTACAGGGAAATGTTTTCCCTCCCACACTCTCAGCTGGCTTGGAATTACTTATATGAGGCTTATCTGGAAGCTTCTCCCCATTCTCAGAAGTGCTGTGTACCTACAGGCCATGGGCAGAGCCTGGATGAGGCTCAAAGAGCCAAAACCTGCTCTCATGCATGAAACGAGTGGGGCAGGTCTCAGTTTTCTCCTCTGTAACCTGTGTCCATGTGGCACTGGTGGATTTGGAGAGCAGGGCCATCCCTTGGCTTTTCCCCATGCTGCACCCAGTCCACCAGTTGGGAATACAGGAGTTATCCCAGTCCACTCAACCAACATCTTTTCCTGACCTTTTTTCCCTCTTGCCCTGCACATCCCTGCCCAGGCACAGGGAATCACACCACACTGCAGCACACCAACAAAGAGCCTTCCTTGCCCCAAACCCCTCTCCAAGAGGGAGAAAAGCATTTCTGGCAGACATCAGTGTCAGGATCACTCCCGGCATCCCAAGGTTGCTCCAGAGGCAAATAGTACCCGCTCTGTGCCTCCAGAACGCTGCGCCACGGACACATAGGTGGCATTATATTTAGCTGGCCCCAAATCTCGGGCATAATATTTTTTTTAGCACTGGACTAAATATTTTTAACATATGCAAACATGCATGACTGAGGCAGCTACAGAGCCGGGATGTTGGGATGCTGACGGCCTTCCAGGACAGAACAATGTGACCTTTCTACTCCCCGGCGCTGCCTGTCCCCGACATGACGACGGTGCAGCTCGAGAGGGATGGGGAGAAGGGGGCAAAGCAAAACGTGGCAGCTTTTCAGGGGGAGTTTTGCAGGGAAAAGGGGTCTGGATTCCTCCTGGGATGCACAGAGCAGCGGGCTGTCTCTCGAGCAAACATACCTGAGTGTGTGCCCGGCTTCCCGAGAGGAAACGCTCCCGGCTCTGAGCAAACAGAAAGGTGCCGGGTCAAATAAGTGGAGCAGAAAGTTCTGCTGTGGGTAAGTAGGTCACTGTCATCCCTGGATGGAGCAGCAGGGCCAGGGATGTGCCAGCCAGGCTGGGAGTGTACCCATTACACCTGTGTTGTGGATGGGGAAACTGAGGCATGAGTATCCCAGGAGGCTGCAGCAGGGAGCAGGGATGCAGTGCAGGGACCCAAGCCAGCACTGATGCTCTGGATTCATGGGCCAGCTCTGGATAAATGCATTTGGGTGAATGGCCTGTGGTTGTGCTGCAGCTTTGTGGCATCTGTGGCCATCCAGGCAGGTCCCCTCATTGGCATGGCTTTGGGAGGCTTTGTGGGAGTCCATCCTTGCACTTCAGCAGCTTTTGGATGGCAAAAGAAGATTAAGAAAAACACAACAGGGTTGTTCCAGGGGGGAGAGGGGCTGTAGGACGGAGTTTTGCCCCATTGAAGCTCCACTGCCCTGCTGAGCACCTTCCATTCCATGAATTTCTGGCTCCTTCTCTCAAAGCATCTCAGACATTTCTCCCTGTTAAACATCTGCAGTTCTCCTGTACAAGGTGCTTCCAGGGGGCCAGATGTGGGGTTCTTCTCTTGCCCTGCAAACATTTGCACGGAAAAAAGTGCTGGATTGTTGAAAGATATATACATAACACCTCTGTGGACCAACAGCAGCCACCAAACCTCCCCCTGAACCTGGATGGGGCTGGTGTCACCCTGCCTGGGCACAGGGTTGGGGTACCAGATTAAATAGGAGCATATTCCTGCTGCTCCTTCCAAGTCACTGGATATTTGGAGCAGCTGCCACTAACCCAGGACAGTCCCAGGACTAGATGGGTGATGTCCCCCCAAGAGCAAAGGGGAACCCCAAGGTCAGATCTGCCCTGGCACCTTCAGCTGGACTGGGATGAGGTGCCTTTGGAGTGGCAGGTCTGGTGCTTCCAAATCCCCACCAGCTTCAGCACGGGCCTGGGATCTGGCTGCTGGATGACACAGGCTCTCCACAGCTGGAGCTGCTCCGCTGACGTGAGGATTTTGCTGCTTGGCTGTGCCGGCCCGGCGGGGACGTGTGGACTGGGCTTGGGATGTGGAGCAACGTCTGCTTTAAAGCTTCCCTTTAACTCTAATAAAAACAACCAAAGCTCGCCTTGCTCTGCTCCTGCTGAGCCAAAACACTCCAACCTTGTGCCCAGGGGCGAGAAACAGAGTGAAACCTGGCACTGGACAGCAGTGAAATGTTGCTCTGAGGAATCGGTGGCTCTGGTTGAACTGGAGGGGACGACTGAGGGGTGACGTTGGGTTGGTGGGGGTCCCACAGCTCTGCACCACATTCCCCCAAGGCCAAGCCATGCACAGGCTCCTGTTTGGTTTGGAAAAATGTGAGATGCCTGCTAGAAACATGCTGCTCCAATGCAATCCAGGAAGCAAATGCCAGCACGGTGCCAGGGGAGCGGCTGAGGAAGCTGCTCTGCTCCCCATTCCCGGCTCCCAGGCTGCCATTCCCTTCCCTCCATAAACCCACCACTTATCCAGCGCTCCAGCACTGATTTGACCTTGCAGATATGAAACTCCATGGCTCAATTTTCTGGCTATTTAGATGCAGAAAGACTGGGATTATTCCAAAATAGGCATCCTTGAGGTGGCTGCACATTGCTAAACCCTTTCCTGTGCCTTCTGGGTTGAACAGATTCTGTGGAGCATCCAGCTGGGATGGAGCTCTGCCAGACCCAGGCTCCACACTCCTGTCCCCATGTCACCAGCATCACCCTCGTGCACATCATCAGCCTCTGTTGGGATGCAGGATCCTGTGCCAGAGGTGGCTGCTGGCACTGGCAGGAGAAGGATCCATGTATCCCATGGGTTTAATGGCAGAGCTATTGCTGCTGCGGAATTGCCATCTGTGCACTGGGATTACTGAGGAGGACGTCTCTATTTCAGAGTGTCCTTGGAAAAGAAGAGCTGGGAACAGTCCAGGAGTGAGGCAGCACCTTCCACAGGGCACAGACACAGGCAGTCCTGGAGCCTGGCACGCAGCTTCGGCCACCACGGTGGGTCACCTGCCTGCAGGTTGCCACCACTTCTCCCAGTTCTTCTTGCTTTCGTGGACTGTGCTTGGTTTTGCAACACAACTGGGTGATTATCCTTTTCCATTTGCAATCAATCAAATTACTCTTGGATTTTTTCCAGCTTCATAATTTCAAGATTAAACTCCTGGATGTCACCTGCAGGGGCAGGAGAAGCCCTAAACCTATTCCTGCCTCCACCACCCCAACTGGAGATTAATCCTTTTTCTTTTCCTTTCTGCATTTTGAATTGAACAGGAACAACAAAGGGGGAAACACCACTTTCCTCTTCTACCTATCCTTGACCCAGACAACTCCCCATCCTGCAGGGATCATCGCAGAGCTATTGTGGATGATGGACATTGAGCCCCTGGCACAGCTGGTCCAGCACTGGAGCAACAATGCTCTGGGGACCTGGGGCACTGCATCTAGTCCTGCTGCACCCTCCAATGCCACCACAGCCACAAGCTTTCCCAAATTTCTCTTAATGCCCCTGCTACCCTTTCCATCCCAGCTCCTTCACACCAAGAAATCCAGACACTCTTTAAGTTTTATTGTAGATGCAGAGGCTCAGCCTGAATTTTGCTCGAGTGCATGAATAAAAAGAAGCTTTTCAGAGAATTTCAGGCTGCAGAAGTGTTAAAAAATACCAAAAAGAGGAGGAGGAGGAGGTTGCTGCTCTGGTCTGCAGCCACTGCTCCCAGTGCTGGATCCTCTGCTCCACACAGAGGCTGAAGCCTCACCCTGAGGTGCTCCAGCAGCTCCCCTGTGTGTTGGATTGAAAGGACACCTCACAATTGCTGCTGAACTCTGGATAAGTGCTTTTCCTCCAAATTATGGCAGAGGAAATTCAATATTTTGTTAGGACTTGGCTTTGCATAATAACAACTGGCATGGGGAGAACAATTCACTATTCATGCTCAACACAAACAGACACCTTCCAATAACCTCACACCTCCAGCTCCAGTCCAGCCACGGGTCAGGCACCAGCCTGTCCCCAGTTGTCACCTCCAGTGCCAGCACACAGTTCCAAGGCCACCTGTCTTCTGTGGGAGGCAGAAAGCTGACAAGGCTTTGACAGGATGAGATGAAGCGGCCTCAAGATGCACCAAGGGAGGTTCAAGTTGGACATCAGGGAGAATTTCTTAATGGAAAGGGTGGTCAGGCACCAGAAGGGGCTGCCCAGGGAGGTGGTGGAGTCCCCATCCCTGAAGGTGTTCAAAGAATGACTGGATGTTGCACTCAGTGCTCTGGGCTGGATGACAAGGTGGGGATTTGGCACAGGTTGGACTCGATGGTCTTGGAGGTCTTTTCCAACCTAAATGATTCTGGGATTCTGTGATAAGGTTGTGTTGTGTCCACCTGCAGTCACAGATGCCCCCCCGAGATGCTTTACAAGGCTGGGAGATGCCAGGGAATGGCTTCCCACTGCCAAAGGGCAGGGTTAGATGGGATATTAGGAAGAAATTCTTCCCTGTGAGGGTGGTGAGGGCCTGGCACAGGCTGCCAGAGAAGCTGTGGCTGCCCCATCCCTGGAGTGTTCCAGACCAGGTTGGACAGGGTTTGGAGCAACCTGATCTAGTGGAAGGTGTCCCTGCCTGTGCCAGGGGGTGGGAGGAAATGAGCTTTAAGGTCCCTTCCTACACAAACCATTCCAAGACTCCATGATTTTACTGCAGCATGGGGGTTGGGGAAAGAAAGAAGATATCCTGAGGGATGAGACGAAAGGTCTCTCATCTGGGTGTGGGAAGAGGAAGGGATACAATGGGAGTGCAGCTGCTTTGCCCAGAAATGCCCAGTTTCTACCCAAGTCTGAGACTCTTTCAAGACATTTCGGAAGACAGCAGGACAATCCAACATATTCCCACCTCCCAGAGCAGAGACACTTCCATCGCTTCCATGGACCCACAGCAATGTCAGAGCTGAGGGCAGCCAAGGCACGGGGTGTTATTTAGATTTTGATAAACACAGACACATCTTTCGGGAGCAGAAAACAGCAATAGGGAAAAGGAGCAGCAAGCTCACCAACCAAAACTTACAGGGAGAAAACACACCCAGCAGCTCAGTTGAGGGACTGGAGTCCACGTCCCTGATCTCATTTCTTCTTTCCCCAAATCCTGGTTCTCCTCATCTCCATCCTTTGCCATTTTTTCCTTTTCTGAGCAGTTGCCCTTTGCTGGTGAGCAGCCCAGAGCCCCAGGGCCAGTTTTCCAGCACTAAGAGCCTGCTTATTGCTGTTTGTCCTGACATAACAGTAGCAGATTTGTGCTATAAATCCCCATTAATGGAACAATCTTGGTTGGCTCATTCCCATTAGCACTGTGTGTGTGTGCACATGAGTGTGAGGGGGGCACACACCTCCTCCTGAGGCAGCAGCCAGGCCTTTCCATTCAAGGGCTGCCCATTAAATGTCCAGATTCATAAGCAGAACCTAAATATTTCAAATCCCGACAAATTTAAACACACAAATGTCTCCTTGAGTAATTTCCTTTCAAACAAAAGCCTGACACTTAATCCATGTGCGCATTGTCCGTGGAAACGGTGGGGGGGAGCACAGGGCATTTATCCCAAGTATATGAATATCCTGCATATGTTGTGGAGGCACTAAACAGCTTTTAGCATCGAGGGAAAGGAGGAATCATCCTGCTTTGGGGCTGTCCCATGGGGTGCATCCCGGTGGGCTGTATCCTGATGGGTGCAGCCTGATGGAGGGCTGTCTGATGGCGTGCATCCTGATGGGATATATCCTGATGGAGTTGCATCTTGATGGGATCCATCCTGCTGGGGTGCATCCTGGTGGGATTTATCCCGCTGTATGTTCGCATGTGGCAAACAGGTGGCGATGTTGTACTCCAGGACCTCAGCTTCCAGCCCCAAAAAGCCGGCTGCTGTCCGAAATCCGCTCTGGAATCTCCCTGGCCCATGCTCCCCCACCCCCCCGGGAATCCTTTGAAAACCAAGGAGAGCAGTGCCACGGGGATCCCAAGTTTTCTCCTTCACTCTAATTAAGATTAACAGAAGCCAAAGGCCTTCTTTCCATTCCCTTTTAATCAAGACAAGGGATAAAAACTCCATTCTTTGCAAGTGCATTTTTCCCTTGAGAGAAGAGGAAAGTCAGGATGCTTTGGGGAAGGTGCATCATCCCACGGATTCAGACACAGGAGGAGTGGTGAAGATTCAAAGACATGGGACATCCCAAGGGTCTCAAGCAGAGGGAAAATGATGTTATCCACAACAGGTACCTGCACTTCCCAAGCTGGAGTTCTGTGGGCACTGAGGCTCTGGAGCAGCGGGGAATAGAACTGGGCTGGGGGTTTCTCCCTTGTCCTTGTGTCATCGGAGAAATTCCTCGTCTCAGAGGGAACCAAGTGCCTGTGTGGTGGTGGATGCTCTGCTCACAGGGATTGCTCCCTGTGTGTCCCCAAGGGGTGCAGCACAGGGACCAGGGCCATGGGAGTGGAGGTGACAGCACTGGGACAGATGTCTGTGGCCACCTCTGCCCCCACGTGCCCTCCAGAGCACCTGGAGCGATGCCACCCAACCCCTCCATGAAAGCAGAAGGTGACAAAGGCTTTGCATGGCCACATCCTGATTTTCCAGAGAAGCAAATCTGAAGTCACTGGAGTTGCTCTCTGTACCAAGTTCGTGTGCTGGAGCCTGTCTCATACTTCAAAGGGAAAGGTGAAGGCTCCAGGAGAAGCTCCTCTAAGCCTTGCCCTCCCTGTGCCACCGGGCAGGAGATGCCCATGCTCCAGGATGAACTGAGCAGTGCCACATCCCTGCAGAGTGATGCCATTCCTTAGGAAAGTCCTTGTGATTCCAGTCACTGCAGCCATCCTGACTCGTGGGTCACTGGTGATGCCAGAGGATGGTGGGCAAGGGCTTCAGGATGGCACCAGGATGAAGGTCTCCATCCTCTTAACAAGTGTCCCCTGTCCAGATAAAGTTTAGTGTGCTCTGGAGGTGGCAGCCACAAATTCAAAGGGATCCTCAGCAGGTCTTGGGATGACAGAGGCTGAAAAGGTGAGGGAGCATCCACAGGCATGGCAAAAAGGGGCAGAATGAAAAATTCTGGTAATTCCCAGGTGATGAAAGCAATTCCCACAGCGAGGTGAGCTGGGCTCTGTGCTGTAGGATATGCTTAAAAGCAGGTTGGGAAAAGCAGCTGCATTTCTCTTCTTAGAGGGATTTCCTGACTTTTTGCCTGTTTTCCGTGCCTCTCTTGCAAGGATCTATGTTTTGCTGGCTAAGCCACACTACACAGCCCAAAAGATCCATCTTGGGGAGGGCACAGGAGTAACGTAAGGTCAAAACCATCCACTGCAGAACTCGGGAGACAGCTCCCCTCCTCCAATCCCAAATCCCATCCTCCCCCTTCCACAGCCACCAGCACCACTGGAAGGTCAGAGCCTGTAACACAGCCCTGTGTTAACCCAGCAAACCAGCCCTGGCACACACACTTTTCCTTGCAGCATGTCCCCAGATCCTGATAGATTTATGGGAGCACAACATGCCAGGAAAGCCTGGAAACACCTCTGCAGATGAGCTCGGACAGATGGACAGCCCATGGACAGGCTGCCTGTACAGTTATTTATACAGCGACAGAGAACGACAGGTCAGAGCAGAAATAAATCTACGTGCAGTTGTTAAATGCCTTTGCTCAACCAGTTGCTTTCAGCCCTTCCACCAACAGCATGGACATCCTGGGAAAGCTGCTGTGGAAACAGGACATTGGATAAAACTACTTATTTTTCAGAGGTTTGCAGAGTAATTGTTAGTTTTGTGCTTGTTTGACATTCCCTTGAAGATCAGCAGCAGGATGGGCACCTCTGAAAATGATTCCCAGCTTTGGTTGGAGCCCGGGCATCTCCCTGGCACCACTGAGCCAGTCCCTGCAGGGGGAAATTGGTGCAATAGAACTGTGGAATGGTTTGGGTTGGAAGAGAACTTAAAACTCATCTCGTTCCACCCCCTGCCATGGGCAGGGACACCTTCCACTAGATCAGGTTGCTCCAAGCCCCATCCTACCTGGCCTGTAACACTTCCAGGGATGGGGCAGCCACAGCTTCTCTGGGCAGCCTGTGCCACGGCCTCACCAAAATAATCCCTGAGCAACCCATATCTCGAGGATCTGAATAAAAACCCAGCATCAAACAGCACTGGGACAACACCCTTCCTTCAGCACCTGGACTTCCCTCTCTCGTAGTTGATATGGGGTCAAGGCTTGATAGCCTACAACAGGGCAAAAGCTCCAGCCCAAAATTCCCAGAAAAAGAGCATACGGCATCGGAAATGTCCCGTAACTGAGCATTAAGACCCAGTCTTAAGGACAGGAATGTGTAAATCCCAGCTTGTAACTCCTGCTATCCAGCAGCCAGGGAAAGGCACGTTATTTGAAAGCATCATAAACATTGCGGGATCCGTAATCTCCAAGGGCAGATCAGATGGGTGGATTCTGTCATCTAGGAAGGAGCAGGAGCAGCAGCCACACAGCGCCTGACTCACCCACCGGAGATGCTGGGAATCAGCTGCAGTTCCCCTGTTTTCATAATCTCCTATATTTTATTTGCTTAAGGTTGTTGGTAACTGTTGCTTAGTAGTGGGCCATGGGCCCTTTAACACCTTTCTGCTCCAAGCACGCCAGCCAAAGTGGATGCTGGAGGATCCAAGAGGGTTTAAAGCCCATGGGAGGCCACGGGAAGCTCCTGCTGGCTGATTTTAGGGTCTCTGAGTGCTACAACTCCCCCCAAAAAACCTGCAGCAAAAATCAGAACAGCACAACCAGTGACTGGTACATTTGCATGAGATGCACAACCAGCCAGTTACGGCGCAACTTGAGATGAAATGGGGCTTGGGACACTGACAAAATCCATGGCATTGCTGGGATGAGGTGCCTTCCAGGAACATGCTTCCATCTCCCTCTGAAGGCAGCCAGAGCTGACCCGACAGCCAGGCTTTGCCACCCACAACTGGCCATATCTGAACCTGCTGGTTCATGGAGCATGGAGATCAAACCCTATCCACACAAAAAAAGAGGAATTGGGAATTTTAGGTTACTTCCTGGGCAGCTTGGTACATCCACAAGCCTGGCTGCTGGCAGGGCACACAAGCTGAGTCCCCATCTCATAATTTTAAAAGATTTGAGGAGTCTCAGGGTCACCCTGAGAGCTGGGAGCAGGAATTTGGCTGAGAACACTGCACAGAGACAGGTTGCAGACCCCAGACCTCTCCAAGGGTCAGAGAATGCCAGAATCCCAAATGGTTTGGGTTGGAAGAAACCTTAAAACTCATCCTGTTCCACCCCCTGCCATGGGCAGGGACACCTTCCATGCCCTGCCCAACCCGGCCTTGGTCACTTCCAGGGATGGGGCAGCCACAGCTTTCCTGGGCAACCTGGGCCACGGCCTTTCCACCCTCACAGGGAAGAATTTCTTCCCAATATCAGACCCACCTCTGCCTGCAGCCAAGGTTGCCGAGACGCCACCCCAATGTGCAATGCATATGGACCAAGGTGCATTTCCCAGGAGCACAGAGCTCCTGAAAAGGGACAAACCTCTCAGGAAGGTGGTGCCTTGGGTGTGGAAGGGGGACACTGAGCTGTACCCCAGGGATGGGGTTTGCAGGGCTCTGCATTGGGACAGAGATGTTGTTTTTAGAGTAACCCTCATTTTTTAGATACAAGGAAACAAGACGCTTCTGATGTAGGATTAAAGAGATGATGGTGTTGCCAATCCTGCTGGGATTCCTAGGCCCAAAAAATTCTGTTACTGTTGATATCACATTAACCCCCATATGGATAAAATCAAGGGATTTTGCTTTTTAAGGATGCGTATTTGCAGTGAAGAGCGGGGTATTCCAGGAGATCACAGAAACCAGGAGCTGGGTGTCTGCCTGCCTCGAAATACACTCTCAGTGCCACAAGCTTGGACACTTCTGCAGAAGGAAAATTAAAATACCATGAGGAAAAATGCAAAATTTGGGACCAGACCTGCATCCAGGCTGAGGATCTGCCCAGTGCTGAGCTCCAAGCAGGGCTTGAGTCACCAGCTCATTTCTAACCGCTGGAAAGTGATATGTGCTCATCTTAGCCCAGGAATAATCCCAGAACTCATCATCTTGAACGGGTTAACCTCATCTGTTTAGGAGCAAAACCTCTACTGCATATTTTTCTTCCATTTCTGATAAACAAAAATGCATGTTTTCATGGTGGGACTTCTTGTAAATTAAACAGCACTGGCGAGTCATCGGCTCCAGCGTGGATTTGTCCGCGCAAGAGTTACCGAGTTTAGACTTAAGGCAAGGGCTTAACTAAAATTTCACTCTGTCCTAAGTTTCTAAATTATTCCAAGAAAGCCATTTTTCGCACAAAAGGTAGGACCTGTGAGGCGCCGATGCACAGGCTCCAAGGGAAAGGATGACAAAACCTTCATACAGTTTCTTTGCAAAATCCCAGAAGAGTGAACAGTATTTTTTAATGCTACTAAAAGTGCCCACATATTTCTCAAAGGGAGTCTAAGAGGCAGCTGGTCCTGCCGTGCTCGCTCCGAGCAGCTCCGTACCTGGACCCTGCAGGACTCGCTGGGGCACCACCGTCCCCGGACCCCGCTCCCAAACTTTGCAGCTGCAGAGCCAGCAGGGAACACCGCTGTGCTTCCAGAAACACCCCCCTTTCCCCACCCCCAGCATAGCCACGATCCAACCACCGGCGATACAGAAAAACCCAAGGGATTTTCCAAGAGAATAAGGGATTTTCCAAGAGAATGCCCTCACCTTTCCCGCGGAGCCAGGAGCTGCCCTTTGCTGTCTTTCTAGTCTCTCTCTGCACTATCTCCAGTCTTCCCGCAGCTCCCGCCGAGCTGGAAATATCATTAAGCTCCAGTGAAGCACAAAAAAAATCCCAGGGAAAGCGTTGCAATATCCAAAGGGAGGGGAGCGAAGGCGTCGGGACGGCCGAGCCCCGGGTCCCTGCGAGCCCCGCTCCACCTGCACGCGCCTCGCCGGGGTCCGGCGCTGGTCCGGCGTGGAGCAGGCATGGATACTCCTCTGGTGTGTGCTGATGACTTCACTTCATTAGCATGCTTCTGATAGTTCTCTCTGACTGTCTTTTTTACTGACTTTAAGGCTCTGCTAATCAAAATACTGTAGTGTTTAACTATTTCCTGACTCCGGGGTTTTGGAAGATGAAAATCTGCGGGACAGCGAAATTCAAGCTGGAGCCACCGGGTCAGCCTCCGTCCCTCAGCAATTCCTGCTGTCAGGATTTGCAGGTCATGACTCTGAGCACGTTCCACTTTTATCTACTTAACGAGGGTGAAATTATCCGAGCTGTGCCGGACCTTTCATTGCAGGCGGAGGCAAAGAGAAAGCAGAGATGAGATTCCTCTCCCTCCGTAATTGTTACATTTAGAGACAGCTCGGGCAAAAGGGTGAAGCAGTTCATGCACTTATTAACTTGTGACACAGCATCCCTTCCAGATGAGATGGTGTGATTCCAGGTTGGATGGGGCTTGGAGCAACCTGGTCCAGTGGGAGGTGTCCCTCCCCATGGCAGGGGGTGGAATGAGATGATCTTTAAGGTCCCTTCCAACCCAAACCAGTCTATGATTCTATGACCCAGCCAGGTCCCAGGTGATGCCAACTTCCAGAAGTGCCACTGCTGCCTTCACCCTCTTCCTCACCTGCTTAGGGAGCAGAGCTGCCTTTAAGAGGGGAACCCACCTCTGGGTGGAAAGTGGAAAGCAAAGCATGGAAAAATAAAGCAATTCCTCTTTGAGCACACCCAGAGTATGTGACAGGGATGGGCTCCCAGGTGCCAGCCTCCTGCCTCTCCTTTTCTGGCTGCTTCCGAGTGCATGTCAGGTTTTACTTTAACAAAGAAAAACAGGAGTGGATTTTGCAACAGTGGGATAGGAAAAAAAAATTAAAAAGAGGGGCTGTATTAATGTATGTGCAGTTTTCCCTGGGTGTTTGTGTGGGTACCTGGTTGGCACTTACGGGTGGGCACCGATGAATTGCCTCCCATGATGATGGGTAATGGTGCTTCAGGGCACACGTGTGTGTCCATCAGCGTGTGCACACACACATGTGCCCCTGGTCACCCCAGCACATGCAGATGTCACACCAAGCACACGTGTGTGCACATCCATGGGGTGGGAACGCCGGGTTTAACCATGTGGGTCCCTGCTCCAAGCACCAGACCCATCCCCTCAGAACAGTCATGCCGGCTCTTACCCAATTAACACCGCTGGGAAACTGGCCCCAAAAAGCCATTAATCACGGGCTGCGGTGGGGTTTGGGAGCTGAGTCCGAGGCCGCAGGAGCAGGAGCAGCTGTGGGGTCTGTCGGGCTGCAGGCCTGATTCATCCCCAGCAAAATGAGGTCAGGAGCAGATGAGTCTCCGAACATTCATTTCTTCGCACAGGAGGTGACCCACATTTTTTACTCCTGATTCACAGCTCAGCTGCAGACATGTCTATCTTTAGCCCCAGAGAGAGACGCGCAGAGGCCGAGGGCCCCTCTGCAAGAGCAGTGAGGTCCAGGCTTCAGAGGGCTGGGATTTTTACAGTTATATATTTATACACCTTCCCTGCTTCCTACAGTGTCTCTCGGAGGAGAGCGGGATGAGCGCCCAGCGCAGGTTTGATGCACTAACCTGGAGAATCACAGAATCATTAAGGTTGGAAAAGATGTCTAAGATCATCGAGTCCTGCCACTAACACATCACAAAGTCCCACACAGGCTCCAGGATGCACCCACTGGGTGCCCACCCAGCCAGAGCTGATTGCAACCCATGTTGGGACCCACTGGAAATGGCACCAGCTGCAGAGGGGCAGGAGATCAGGAGAGGGGATTTCCAAAACCATTTTGCTGAATGGGTTGATGGGACCAAGGAGCCACCAGCACCCACCCTGCAGCGACCCATGAGATGGGGGCCTGTCTTTGCCTGGTCATCATGTCCCCCTGGAGAAGATGGGAGTCTGTTTATGCTGATAAGGGCAGAAGATGCTAAACAAATCTGTTCCTTGCTCCCAGTGAAACTCCCAGGCACTTTCTCGTGCTGTGGAAGAAACTCTTGCGATCTTGGCCATGTCCAGCACCCCAAGCACAGTTGCACAAATGATAACATTTTAGCAATGTTTATCCTTCCCCTTCAGGACAGTTTTTTTTGGTTTTAATCTGTTTTCAGAGCTCTGAAGCACATGTTTACTTTTGTGATGAGTAAAGGCTACAGTGCTGGTGCGGGGGAGTCTCCAGTGCTGGTGTGAGGTTTAAAGGGCTTGGACTAAAAATGGATTTTCTTTCCTTTTTCTATTTTCTTTTTTTTTTTTTTTTCAAGCAAGGCCACAATGCAGCAAAACACCCATCCCTGGGATGGTTTTACATTTTACAGGAAGGCAATGCAAATAAACAAGAGGGTTGCTCCTTGCAACCACCACCACCACCTCCTTGGGCAGAGCCTTGGAGAGAAAAATGGAATTTATAGTTGGTCCTAAACGGTCCCAATTCAGATCTGCAACCTGTCACCTAAAAACGCTACTTGGTACCCAGAGTCAGCACCCAACTTTGTGCCTTTTAGGCCAGACATTGGCACAAATCTCCTGCCACCAACCTCCTTATAAACCAAGTGGTCTCCAGGAGAACTGAGTCAGGTTCCTCATCAGGAACCTGAACAGTGTTTTCTGGACCCTCAAAGCCATGTCAACTCATGCTTAGAAGAGATTAGGACACATCTCCCAGCATCCTGAGATCCTCTTCCACTGCCAAGCACCAGCCACTGGTGACACCTTAGTTCATCCTACTGGCATGGGTGGAGGGAGTTTTTCCACTGGATTTGCTGCAGGTGGGAACATCCCATTGGAGACCACACTGGCACTCTCCCTTACATCCTACAAAACCATAAACATCCCCCTCTCACAGTGGCAATGGCTCTGCTGAGATCACTACATCAGATATATCATCACCATAACCTTAATTCCTCTCATAGGTTTGGGTGGCCTCCCTTTGCAATCACACAGTTCCCAACAATTCCTTTTCCTAAAGTCAAGAAAGAGCAATTTAAAAGCCATAAACCCCAAGAAATGCTGCTTAAACCAGGGGTGTCAGATCAAAAAGATGTCTTCCAACCCAAACTATTCTCAGATTCCATATAACCAGGGAGAGAAAGCCCATGCACCAATGACACCATGCTGACACCCCATCAATTCCCAGATCAGGCAGGTTGGGATGGGTGGGTGCTCTTCATCCATTCCTCCCTTCCCCTCCCAGCTATACCATGGAATGTGACTCAACCATTTCATAACAAACATAAGTTGGGTAAAACTGAGGGAATGAAAAAAAAAAAAGGGCAGCAGCAGCAGATGCTTTCTTAAATAATAAACATATAAAAATGTTAATTAAATCATGCTTTTCGACAGAAAATGATGGGAAAATACTTTCACACAATGCTCAAATCAACACAGTTTGCTTTTTTTATACGTCTCCTTGCAGCCAAAGGGATGCAAAGACCAGGAGGGATGTGGGGTGTGAGCGCTGTGGATCCAAGGGAGCCACTTTCTGCCGCAGGGAAGCATCTTCAGAGGATGCCAAATGACTTAACGTGCCATGAATGTTGCTCTAAATGAGTCTGTGGTAAACAGAGATATGAGACCCAGATGTTTGATACTGGCCTCTAATTTTGTGTGGCCACAGCCTCCCAGCTGCGCTTGAGAACCGCAGTGGGGAAGTGAGAAGTTTGGGGGTGTCTCACCTGGAAGCTTTATCCCTTCAGAGAAGGCCCAAGTGAAACCCCAGCCTTGAAATTTGGGGTAAATAATCCCCCAAACAGGCAAGAAGACACCTGGGAGGTGGTCAAGGGTTTCTGCAGTGTCTGGTTGTTCCCTGTGCATGAGCTTGAGCACTTTGGGGCTGAAAGCCTTTCCAGGGTCTTGATGCACATCCATCCCTTTCCCTAACAAATATCAGTTGTCCTTCCCCAAGGATGTTTTAAGGACAACTGTCTTCCAGGGTCTCTCTATAAGGTGAGCCCACCTTGCAGAGTGGTTTTGGTTTCATTCCTGCTTCTGCATCCCACCATCTCCCCCAGAGCTCTGCAATGGTGTCAGTGCCAGGAATTAAAAGAAGGGCTCATGCCACCCAAAAATTTGTGGAATAAATCCTGACTGGCTGCAGGAGACACCACACAGCTTGTTTTCCTTAGGTCTCCTTTCAGTCCTGGAGACCACAGTTGGCTGCAGGGGAGCTATGAGCCCAGGCTTTGCTCATTCCTAAAGCTGGGAAATGAAGGATACTGAATCCCTCCTGGACACAACATCTGTCCCAGCAACACCAGTGTCCTACCTCGGAGGGAGAAGGGCAGGCATGGGAGGACAGAAGCAAATTCCTCTGCAGCGACTCACCACTTGTAATGACTTTATGGTCTAGTCATTCCTGCAGAAATCCTTTCTGTGGCATTACTCAGCTGCTGGGGAAGCTTTTGGTGTCAGGCTTCCCTCCTTCCCTTGCTTAATGTCCATGACCAAAATATCCCATCTTCTCCTCTAGAGGAACCCACTAATAGCTGATGTGCTTCTTTCCTCATGGAAAGGATTGTCAGGCATTGGAAGGGGCTGCTCAGGGAGGTAGTGGAGTCTCCATCCCTGGAGGTGTCCAAGGAAGGACTGGACGTGGCACTCAGTGCTGGGTGACAAGGTGGGGATCGAGCACAGGTTTGACTTGATGTTCTGGGAGGGCTTTTCCAACCTCAGTGATTCTGTGATTCTACATCTGCAAAGGTCACACATGGATGTTTGGTGATTATCAACCCTCCCACCTCACCTCAAGCCAACCTTCCTGTTTTATAGCTGGGAAACACTTGATGGGGTGGGGAAGGCTTCATTGGCTTTTTGTGACTCCTTGTTGCTCTCCAGCAGCTCTGCCCTTCCCAAAGTGCTTCTGGTGGCAAAGCACCAAGGACACCCACAGAGCGTGGCCAGGCTGGGCTATGGGTCGTAAGCTCAGCTCCAGCTGCCGATTGGCACTGCCTCCATCCCATTGCTATTTAAAGCCTTGAGAATTCATGGAAAAAAGCAATCCAGGGATGTACACAACAGCAGGAACAGAAAGGGCACATCTGGCACCATTAATGGGCTCTGATGCTTCCAGCAGGCACGTTGTGCTGATTTCCTGGGATTCTCTGAGGGCCTTCTTGTGCTCTCTGAGAGAACAGCCCTTGCTGAGCTGCCCCAAAAAGCGACTCCTTTTAAACCTGGTAATGAATTAGCTGAACAATAGACAAACAAGATCCCATGGATGGGCTCCAAGGTCCCAGGGATGGGCTCCAGCCTTCACCAAAAGCAGAACAGTGATGAAAAGCCAAAGGAAAAGGGACATGGAAGGAACAGGCTTCCTTAAAACCCACCAGCCACTGTGCACAGCCTTCTCCAGAGAGGAGGAGGCACTTCGTGGCCTCTGTGTTGTGGGGACATGCTTTGGGATGGTATTGAAGTGGCCTGAGTCAGACAAAAGTATTCTGACAATAATGCTCTGAGGCCAGGAATTAAATCTGAACCAAGAGCTGGAACTGGCCCAGCAGGATAATGTGATGTGTGAGAGCTCACAGGCTCCCGGCTGCTGGGAGAAAGCCATCCGTGCCACCATCCCCAGAGCTTTCCTCCACCCTTTTGGAGAAAGTTCATTCCAGTTCTCATCCTCTCAAGCCCACCAACTGGTGCTGTCATTCCAGAGCAGACAGAGCCTGGCTGTGCTGCCTCCACCCTTCATCTGTTCTCCCAAGACTTGGAGTGATGGCATGATCCTCCTACACTATGCCATGGTGAGCTTGGGCAACACGGAGCTGCCTTCCAGAGCATGGAAGGGATTTGTGCCATGGAGCCAGAGCCTTGAAAGTGGACAGGGGGTCCATCACTGAGACGCTGAGCTTTGCTGCTCCAAGAAAATCCTTGTGGAAACACACCAAGAGTTCCAACACCCATCCGAGCAGAGATTTGCTCCTCCAGCAATGCAGAGAAGAGTGGCTTGGAGCATCTCACCACGCATTCCCACGTACCCCAGGACCCTCATCCCAAAGCCAGGAGCTCCAGAGGCCAGAGCTGACCTCAGTGAACAGTCCTCCCATCCAGCCTCCTCCTCCTCCCTGTCTATGAGAGACTTTCTTGAGGAACATTTCTGGCAGCAACTCCCTTCTCACCACACGTGGCAGAGCCCTGATAAGAGGTTGCAGCCCCAGTTGCTGACCCGAGTTTCACCAGAGACTCTCCCAGGCAGCCCCACTGTGCTTCCAAAACAAGCCTCCCTGTGAAAAGCTCCACAGCCAGTGTGTGTCTCCAGCTCTAATTCAGCCAGGAGCCAGGAAAACTGTCAGCATCAAAGACAAGATCCATACATCCAGTAACTCAGGACAGCAGGGGGGAGGAACAGCCCCCCAAATCGGGCAGAGAAGCATCAAGCTGCGTTTGTAGGAGAGGAGTTTTGTTGACACCATTTCTGCCAAGGGGAGAGGGCTGAGGGAACGAGCAGAGGCCCCTGGGACAGTACAGAGGGTCACCAGTAAAAATGCAGTTGCCGTGAACAGCCAAGCGAGCAAAGGACACGATGGGAAATGCTCCCAAATGGCTTCAGAAGCGAAGAGACAGCGCTTCACCCCAGACAAAAGTAAACAAGCCCCATGAAGGACAGACCCAGCCCCTTCCCAGGATGCTGCCATTGGCCAAGAATCTCCAAGCCCTTCACTGGGGGCTGAGAAAGGACAGGATTAACCAAGACCCAGCCAGGTCAAATAATTTTTCCCAGACCCCACATGTTTGCAGCAGCCACAGACCAATTTTCTTTAGATATCCATCAACCTTTGGAAGACGGAAGGACCTTTTTTCCCCCACTTTGCCATGCCAGGGTTTCCTTTCTTCCATCACCTAAGACATCAGCTTGTTGCTGCAGGGATGCTGCTGAAGGTTGGCTCGAAATTCTCCAGTCTGGGATGGGGGAGAATTAGCTTAGAAAAATTGTATGTTCTGTTTAGCACAATATAGTTCTATATTTGCCTTGTTTATTTTATTTTATTTTATTTTATTTTATTTTATTTTATTTTATTTTATTTTATTTTATTTTATTTTGTTGTTATTTAATTTTTTATATTTTAAATTTTATTTTATCTCATTTGATTTTATTGTATTTTATTCTAATTTATTCTATTTTATTCTATTTTTTAGTTATTTATTGTTTTGCTGAAGGGATATTTTTGATGATTTGCAGAGTGGGAGTGAGGAGCAATTTTTTTTTACAGTCTCAGAGAAGAGTGAAGAGAATTTGCAAACACCTGCAGC
>JAWWLV010000021.1:19053457-19155565 GCA_035041135.1 Platyrinchus mystaceus | reverse complement strand
TTATTTTATTTTATTTTATTTTATTTTATTTTATTTTATTTTATTTTATTTTATTTTATTTTATTTTATTTTATTTTGTTTTAATTTATTTTGTTTTGTTGTTATTTAATTTTTTATATTTTAAATTTTATTTTATCTCATTTGATTTTATTCTATTTTATTCTAATTTATTCTATTTTATTCTATTTTTTAGTTATTTATTGTTTTGCTGACAGGATATTTTTGATGACTTGCAGAGTGGGAGTGAGGAGCAATTTTTTTTTACAGTCTCAGAGAAGAGTGAAGAGAATTTGCAAACACCTGCAGCCAAATTATCTCTTTCCCAGCAAAATGGACAAATCCCCTCCCCCATCCTGCTTATCCAAACTCCCATCATGCTTATAAATGTCTTTATCATTAAAGTACCATGTCCAAGGGGTGACACAGGAGCAGCTCTGGGACCCAGCACAACACCTGGGAGAAGCCAATTCCTGGCCAAACTCAGCACAGCCCAATAAACCATCAGAGATTTGCTGTTCCTAACAAGTCCTGCTTTATGAAGTCCCGTTCCCATGGAGAAAGGTGACTTTTCCAGCACAAGAACCACATTCGGCACTTCACCAACCCCAACACCCAGTAAATCATCCCAGTCTCAGGTGGGGGGCTGGAAAAACAACTAATTTCTTTGGTTCACTGCAAATTCCAGTGAAGCTGGAGGGGGGGAAGCACTTCAAGGTCAGCTCAGAGCAAAAACTGGAGGCTGGACGAGCTGAAAAGCCGTGGGAAAAACCTGGTTTGGGGGAGAGCAGTACTTCCTCCAGGCCAAATCCATCGCATTGTGGCATTTTGAACTTTGCAAAGGAAACCAAGGGTGCTCCCATTCCCAAATGGCAGCTTGAAATATGTTGTGATATTCCAGGTATTTTGGGATGTTTTCTCTTCAGTGCCTGATGTAAGAGGTGCAGGATCTGTGCTGTGTCCTTCCTTCTCCATTCTAGAAAAACTGTTCTGTCTGACCAGAAATTTCCCTTCCATTTACACTGTTAAAGGACAGGCTGGATTTCTCAGGACTCTCATCTTTCCCTTTGTTTTGTTTCCCAGGGATTTCTCCATCCCCTGTCTTAGCTCCTGGCGTTGGGGCACAATAATATCCTCCCGGCAGTTGGAGAGACGTGATCTTAAAACAACAACAACACAGGGAGCACCTCGATTTCCATCTCTGCACTCTGAGATCCATTCTGTTTGAAGGAAAAGAGGCCCTGATGCCACTCAGCCCCAGCTTTGCAAGGCCATAGCACTAAATGGGTGCAAAATTCCTGCTGGAGTCCCCAGAGCCGGTGATGGGATCAGAGCACCGTGGGCGCCAGAGAAAGACTCCAGCATCAATACTTTGGGAAAAGCCAACTTTTGTGGTTTCTACATCCCAGCAAAGACGTGCACAGCATTAACAACTCTTTATAACCATGATGTGCTGGGAAATTCTGTCTTCTCCAGGTGGAAAATGCCACTGTGCAGGCAGAGTGCATCCAAGGCATCATTCCTGCATCCCGGCACATCCTGCGGCTGTTTGATAGAGCCTGGATGGGCTCAGACCTTGAAGAAAAGTCACCTCTGACCACTTTCAAAACCCAAGGGCTGCACTTTCCCTCCCATTCCTCTTTTTCTGGCAGCTTTAGCATCTACTCCTGTTAAAAACAAAGGAAATTACATTAAAAAGGAGTGTGTTAAAAGAGCTTGAAGGGCCTGACTTGAGCTGACACCTACGGCTACAACACGTTTTGCCAGAGTGTGAATCATGCACACGTTATCAGCCAACATGGGAGATTTCCATGATCTAGCCTGGAGTAGTTCAGGGCTGCTGGGCTGTTTGGAGAGAGCTTGGCACGATCCTCTTGGCTCCCCTCCCACTGGTGGTATCATTTCATTTAAAAGCCTTCGACTATTGTTGGAGCAAGAGAAATCAAGGGAAGGGGAAAAGGGAGGGAAAAAGGCATTTTTTGTGGCTGGCCTGAGCTGTAAAATAAAAATCTTTCAGCACAAAGGGGAGAAAAAGTGTTTTTTGAAGATATTTGTCTTCGTTCGCCAACCATAGAGAGAGAGGGGCGTTTATTTATGGGCTTATTAACCAGTAAGGAAGGAGGAATTTGATGGTTCCTCAAGTAGCATCTTGGCCCATTGATTTCAGGAGCCTTCACATTCATCAGGACCCATGGAGAAGTTTCTTTCCCCTCCATATACGATCCCAAAATGCTGCTTTCCTCCAAGTACAGCCAAACTTTCCAGATCTTCTCCTTGCTCGCCCACATCCACACTGCTCAAGCAGATCTTCCCCGTTTTCCTGCCAGCTTGGATCAAGCTTGCAGGAGAAATCCAGCCAAAAAAAGCCATTTCTGGGATATTTTTTAAAGGTCTGGTTTGGAATTTTTGCTCCTTTCTGACAGATGAAACAGGAACGCCGCCGAGGGAAAACTCGCTGTTCTGAGCTGGGTCAGAACAGTTGATTTCTAATAAAAACGTAGCTATTTTCCAATTTTACAAAGGAAATGAAAATGTGAAGTTTGGTCAGATGAGTAGTTTCCACTTACAAATCCCACCTAACCTGGCCTCATGGGAAAGCCCTGGTGGGTTTGTAAGGTGGGAGATGGGGGTCTGTTCCCTCCCATGAGAAGAGGGCATTTCCCACCACACTCCCTCTAAAAAATGCCAGGTTTGTATGGACTCTGAATCCTCTTGGAAGCTGAGGCCAATTTTGCATCCTCTGCTGCCTAGTTATTTTATTCCTAATAAATATTCTCTCCTCCCAAGCTCTCTTCCCCTACAAGAAGTCACATGCCATAAGGACTGGGCTGGACACAGGGGATCTAAAGCAACTCCTCAGTTTTACAAGGCAGCAGCCAAATCCAGGGCACTGCCCTAATTTCCTTTATTTTTTTTCCAGAGATAAAGAATATTTGAACCATACAAAGATGAGATGCTCATCCCCCCCCAAGCATCCGGATGTAATTTCATTTGGGGCACTGCTGCCATTGGCCACATCTCCGCACAAGCATCAACTGCAGGCAGCTGGAAAATCCTACATTACCCTTCCCCAGGGCAAACCAGTCCCAGTCACCACCAGAAATACCACCTGGGAAATATCTGGAATGAATATTTGTCTGCTAGGACATGTGGGTATAGTCTTCCCTGTGAGGGTGGTGAGGCCCTGGCACAGGTTGCCCAGAGAAGCTGTGGCTGCCCCATCCCTGGAAGAGTCCAAGGCCAGGTTGGACAGGGCTTAGAGCAACCTGGTCTAGTAGAATGTGGAACAAGATGGGCTTTAAGGTCCCTTCCAACCCAATGCATTCAATGATCCTATGATTCTATGGCTCCCCCATCTGTGGACCAGGCAAAGGTTTCACACTTTCTTGGGAGAAGCAGAGAGGAAGAGCGTTGGTTCTTCATCAACACACAGGTGAAGAACTCCAAAGGCTGAGCCAAAAGGACAGGTACATCCTCGGATCTCTGGAGTGTCTGTTGGGGTGGCTGCCTGCCAAACCCCTCCTTTCTACAGTCTGCTCCCACTGATTTTTCCAACAGCCCGCGGCTCCATGTGCTCATATGAGCACCTTCTGCTTCCACCATTGTTTCCAGTCCCACCTGCTCCAGTTCCCCCCCTGCCCCCAAGGCTTCATCAACGAGTTACAGCATGTGGGATGTTTTTTTAGCAGCCTGACACATGCCAAACCTGAGCACAGAGCTTGATAAACCCAAGGTCAGGAAGGAATTTTAACTCGACTTAATTGCTAGGAGGCAACTCGGATCTGTAACACACCCAGACAGGGAACAGAAAGAAGTGAGACAGATCATGAGGGAGCAGATCAGTAAGAGCTACAGGGAATATAAAGGGATTAGCTTGATTTCTTGTTTGGGTTTTCTTTTTGGAAATCCCACTTTCTGCCAAGCTTTCTTGGAGGCAAACATTTTTGTCCCGCAGCCAGCCTTGCCAGCCTCAAGTATGCAAAAGTCCTGAGTCAGATTTCGCAAGGCAAAGTGATACTGGCTTCAAAATAATTAGCCTGGAAAAAAAAGGAGTTGATTTTCTGTTCTAACCTCTATCCCTGCTCTTACAAGATTTTTTTTGGGTGGGGCTTCCAGTTACATAATTTTTAGTCAAAATGACCCCATGAATCTGCATGAATCCCCTGCCTCCAGCAGCTGGTATTTTGAGAGACCCAGTGAGGATTTGGGATGCCACTGCCACAGCTGGGGGGCTGAATTACTGCTAGGGGGGTTCTTTCTGTGCTCATTCCTCTGCTCTATCCCTTTCCCCATCCTGGGTCTGGATCCAACTGCTGGCACTGCCGCCCCAGTGCTGTACCTGCTGCTGGAGGGGAATCCTCCCTGGAGTAGCCCAGCCAGCACCTATCACAACTGTGGCATCCAAGCCAAAGCCTACAATCAGGAATAAATCCCCTTCCCTGCTTTCAGCTGCTGAATCCAGAAATCTGGCCGGCGGGTCTGAGCCCGTTGTGCCTCGGCCACCGCCTCTCGCACTGCCCTCCCTTCCAAGAAAAATGGAAACAGGAGACAAAGGAACTTTCCTATGCTGCATCCAGCTTTGCCCGCTGCCAGATTATCATCATGATATTCTATTAACGTGCAAATCAGGATTGCTCACAAGAACAACCATAAAAAGAACAGAGCGAGCGCCAGTGAAGGCGGAGCAGAGAGTGCGTGAGCTCCAGCTCAGCCTTTGGCAGGACCCGCCGCCACAGCAAAGTGCAGAGGTGGGACCGTGGCACCTACAGACTCTGATGCAGGATTTTCCCCCAGAAAACGTTTTTAGCAGCCAAGAACCCCCTCTCCCGCATTGCCTTGGGCCATGTTTTGCCTAAAGGGGATTCCCAAGCTCCGTATGGGATGCACCGTGCTGGGTGTAATGTGGCACATCAGGGCTCTGTGAGCCAGAAGGGAGATGATCCCTTCACTGGCACAGGTTGCCCAGAGAAGCTGTGGCTGCCTCATTCCTGGAAATGTTCAAGACCAGGTTGGATGAGGCTTGGAGCAACCTGGTCTAGTGGAAGGTGTCCCTGCCCATGGCAGGGGCATTGGATTGAGTACAGCTTTAAAGTTCCTTCCAACCTAAACCATTCCATTATTCCATGTGAGATGAGTTTATTTGGCTTGATTTGGAGGGATCAGGAATAAGCTGCATTAGATTTAATTTTTTTTTCCTCCTGAAGACATGATAATCTCCAAACTGAGCCCCTTTATAAAGCAGTAACAGCAGCCTCGGGAGGCAGGATTTCCACCCACAAACTCTTCATTTAAAGTCCTTAGAGCTTCAATCCTCAGACTTGTGGGTTTCTTTATGGAAAAATCAGAAAGTGGCAAACTCTACATCACTACTGGTGTTTATCAACGGCCTCCTTCCCTCCAACAGCCCTAGTGCTCCAGAGATTGATGCTGCTTCACAAACCACCACGAACCAGCGAACGCACCACCAACGCTATTAAAGGAACATTAAAGTTGCAAAAGCAAAGTTAGGAAATTCCAGATTTGCCATTTCCTGGGCAACTTCAAAAGCCTCTTTGTTTGTGCACACTTCCATATCTGGTCTTTCTGCCAGCCCCCAACTCCTTCCACAGAAAGTCCATGCCCATCTCAGCCATGGGCTCCCTCCAGTCTCCCCTGTCCAGTGCTCCTGGGTTGCTTTGGGGGGCAGGTGGATGGGTTACTTGGGGTAGGGAGCACTGGGAATGACAGAGCCCCAGGTGGGAGGATGATGGAGTCACGGGAGCTGATAACCAGGGAGGAGCAGAGCCAGGCTGGCTCTGCAGCAGCGGAGTCCCCGCTGATGTCAAACAAAGCTGTCGTGTGGATTTCTGTGGTTTGGAGGAACAGTGGAACTGAAATCAGGTCCCAAACTGAGACTGCAGCTGTTTTCCAGAGTTATTTTCAAGCAGTATCAGTTCCACCCTGAAAGGCAAAAGCTTTCCACAAATACCTCTAGCCACAACTTGCCCAAAATGCCAGTTCACCTCCCCAAAGCATCTGTGTGTCAGTGTGTGGGGACACACATGGACTGGGGAGGGACAGAAAGGATAAGACTGACTGAGGAGTCAGATAAAAGTAGGAACAACCCCCCCTCAGACTGTTTGGGGCAAGAAGTGTTGCAGATCCTGCCCCTAAACTGGTATTTCTGTTTTTCCATCCATCACGTCACCAGTGAACCTGAGCAGCTGGTACTGGGAAAGACTTGGGAAACTCAAGAGAAAAGCAAAGAAATTTCTTTCAGGACCAGACTAAGGAACCTTTATCTTTTTTTTCTGCACTGGCACAGGCTGCCCAGAGAAGCTGTGGCTGCCCCATCCCTGGAAGTGTCAAAGGCCAGGTTGGACAGGGCTTGGAGCAACTCGGGATAGTGGAAGGTATCCCTGCCCATGGCAGGGAGTGGAACAGGATGGGCTTTAAGATCCCTTCCAACCCAAACCATTCCATGATTCTATGAATAGAAGCAAAGTATGGTGTGGGCACACTATGACATGGCTTAGACTTAGCAGCCTGGAGTCCCACGTCCCCAGGAAGGTTGCGTGGATTTGTGCCCATGTCCAAACATCCCTTGGATATGTGCAATCCGCAGAGCGCCAGCTTCCTTCAGCTCCATGATCCCAGCCAAGCCAGCTCCAGGGAAAATCTAAACAAGGTAATTAGGAGCAGATTTGGCCCTTAGCACTTTTTGTATACAAAGAGCTTTGGAAACTAATTAAACCACTATTCAAGACCATGTCCTTACTCCTCCAGAATGCCACGAATGTGCTGGCGAGTGGCTCTGCCTGAGGATGGAAAACCATCACCAACCCCAGACTGGGTGTGATGGAGCTGCCACATCTGACATCCCAACATCTCCCAACCAGGAGCTGGATTTATGAGGTGTCGGAGAGAGGGCTGAACTTTGCCTGGCCTTGCATTTTATTGCTAATTCAAAATATTTATTGATGTCTTGAGATGGTCTCAATTATGGTGTAAAGAGACTCAGCCATAGCCCCATCCCAACATCCCCACCGTGTATCTGAGTGAAGTGTTATCTCCAGCCAATAACAGATAAATATAATAAATTCCAGGAAATTAAAAATCATAGTATTTGTCATGACTTCTACACTACAACTTTTCCCTTTTGCTCAGCAAAATCAGGCAGAAACCGGTTTCTCGGCTTATTCTTGGTCAACCCTTTTAAATTCAGACCTTCTTGGGAGGAAACCCAGTAAAGCCTGACCTTTCTTCAAAAACTCATAAACCTTTTCAAATTTTTCCTTTGGTTTAATATTCTATGTTTTTATTGGGACCCAAATGCAGAGTTATGTTGCTTTTTTATTTTCCTCCCCTTTTCTTGCCACTGAACCCGACAGCGAACATCCCGGAGGAGGGAGAGTTTTCCACCATTTCTGGTAGCAAATTCTTTATGTTTCATTTTTTAGCCTTTTGTGGCTTCAAAGAAACAGCTTGAACTCCAGAAAGGCTCCAGATTGGCCAAGGAAATATGAAACATCGTAATATTTCTACGGATAGAAGAATTTTTAAAAGGTTACATAGTGGAAAAAGAAAATATAAAAACCTTGTGGCAGCAAGGAGGTTCCTCGAATGCTCCTGCCAGCCCCCCTGCTACTGCAAAAAAGGGCAAAAGAGGGGGAGGAAATGTCAAAATTCCCCCTTGAAAGTAGATTTCACCAAACAGAAGGAAAAGCATTTTACGTCCTGCAAGGCAGAAAACGCTCCAAAATGGTAAAAAGCTTTTCTGCCCCTTTTCCCCAGTGTTGACCGATCCTAATCATCATTTTCACTCTATTTGCTGGCACAGCAGCCCAAAGCCCCTGTGTGCTGTCCCTAAAGCCGCCTGTGGACTTTCAAACCCTATTTTAATGGAAATGAAGCAGTAATGGAAACATTTCCACTTCCCATTAGTTTTCTTAAAGCCCTTTTAGTACAAAAAAACCTGAACTTTGGGCTTAAGCCTGGGGACAGATGAATCCTGAACTCCCTTTGCTGGTGGTTTGAAGCTTTGAGCTGAGTCCTGAGTGTGATGCTTTGGGCTGGCAGATAAATCCAGCCACCCATCACATGTGGCAGGTGCTCACTTTAGGGCCAACAACACTTCAGGGAATATTTTATTTATGCAGAATAAAATAATGCGACAGGATGGTGAAGTAGCAACCCTGCTCATCATGAGGAGCTTGAATCACTGAGCAACCTGCACCAATGTTTTTGAGCACATCAGAAGCTAAAGGAGGGAAGATTTACATGGGATATTGGGAAGTTCTTCCCTGTGAGGGTGGTGAGGCCCTGGCACAGGTTGCCCAGAGAAGCTGTGGCTGCCCCATCCTTGGAAGTGTCCAAGGCCAGGTTGGACAGGGCTTGGAGCAACCTGGGATAGTGGAAGGTGTCCTGGATGGAACGAGATGATCTTTAAGTTCTCTTCCAACCCAAATCATTCCATGATTCTGTGATTCTATCATTCCTTAACAGCTCTAATGGAAACCAGGCTCTGGTTTATTCACTCTCCCTCTGGTTTATCAAATGAGGTGGAGGCTGCCACCGCATTCCCCAGCCAAGAAAAGCTCCCTTCCTTTCTCCTTTTGTTTTCAGCTGCTCTTTCACTTGAAGAATGAGGTGGTTTACGAAGATTTTCTTCATAGGGGAGAAAAAAAAAAACACCAGCTCCAAACTATCAGCCCGTGCAGGCACAGAAAAAGCTGATTTTTCAACACTTCAAAATTATGTCATAAAGGCCCAGAAAGAGTTTTTGGCGAGTGTATAAACACCAAATCCAATACAAGTCACAGGGTGATTAACTAAAACCAATGTTTCCAGAGAAATAATATCTACACAAACAGCCACATGCTTTGTTTAGCTAAATGAGTAACAGCACTTTGGCTGGTGCCAAGTGTCTTTTTTTAAGTAAAAAAAAAAAAAAAACAACACAGAGATTTGAGAAAGATTGGATGTAGATTTGGAAGCAAAAACTGTACCTGATGGGCTTGACGTTGAGAAGTTTTGCTTTTATAGAAAATCAGAGGATCAGGTTGTAAAAATCCTCCAAGATCATCGAGTCCAACCAGCCCCCAGCACTGCCAAGGCCACCACTGACCCATGTCCCCAGGTGTCACATCCACATGACTTTTAAATTCCTGCAGTGATCGGGACTCTCCCACTGCCCTTTCCACTAAGAATTTTTCCCCAATATCCAGTCTGAGATATATTATTGCTACCTGCTTGGGGGGCTGTGTCTGTGAGCGTGGAGTGTTTGGACAACGCTTTCAGGGACAAGGTGGGATTGTTGAGGTGTCTGTGCAGGGCATCGGACTTGATGATCCTTGTGGATCCCTCCCAACTCAGGATATTCCAAGATTCTAGGATGGGATTCTCAGAGCCATGGTCTGAAGCTCCCTTCTGGAAGGGGTGAGCAGAAGGAAGAGCAGATATTTGCTCCCAACTTCTCCAGTGCTGGAACATCAGCACCTTGTGCACTCCATGTGTCTCCCACACCGATGGAGAGAAGAGGAAGGAGCAAAAATTCTTACTTTTCACAGCTCAGCAGGTGCCCAAACCGGACTTTAGGCAACAAAATAGAGCAAAAATATTCCCTTTTCTCCCAGGGCAAAATGAACCACTTGCAAACGTTATTCTGATAAATTATAAAATAATAAAATATAACAGAAAAATAAAATAAAAATATAAAATGAAGTAAAACTAAAAAGTAAAAGAAAAAATCAGTAAAATAAAAAAGACAAAAGTGCAAATAAAATGAAAAACAATACAAAAATAAAATAAAATGAATAAAAATAAAATGTCAAATAAAAAATTAAATTAAATTAAAAAAGTAAAAAAATTAAAATTATAATAAAATGAAATGAAGTAAAATAAAATCCGCCCCCCTCCCCCCCTCCCTGAACTCCAGGAGCAGCCCCTGAATTGCAAGCACATAAAACTCAGAGTGAACGCTGGGCTCTGGAGCAAAGTTTCCTATGGAAAACCATAGAGCTCCGAGCAGCTGGAAGTAGAGCTCGGGAATGGCTTTACCAGGGCACTTCCCTCTTCCAGAGTTGCCATGGCAAAGGGGGATCTGAAATAAATAGTCTGTGCGGTGCCGTCCCGGGACAGGCTCGGCCTTGCATCATCTCATTTGCATGTTATTCCAATTTCCCTCCCTCCCGCCGCTCCTAGGGAGGGACGAGCCCAGGAATCCTCACAACGAGGAGTCCGCGATGCTCCGCAGCTCCAGCTGCTGCTCCAATTTGCTTTCCTACAAAAAACAGGATTTTTCTTTCCGAGGAATGGGAAAGAAAAGCAGCAGAGGTTGGAAAATAGGCTTTAGGATTCACAGCCTCAGTGATCGATGGGGAAAATCCTGGAGTTTAAGCATCTGCTTAACTCGGTACTTAAGCTCACTCCTGTGCTCAAAAATGTAAACACACCCCACGAGTCATGGCACTTATTCCATGGATGTGAGGAGTTGAGGGGGCTCCTGGCTGAGGAAGGTGCAGGGACAGAAGTTTTCCTGATCAGGAGCAGGTTTATGGGAATGGCACACTGGTCCTTGAATCCTTACCCTTTGACAGTCAGCAAATTTCACCAAACAGATGGAAAAACATTTTACATCCTGCAAGGCAGAAAACGCTCCAAAATGGTAAAAAGCTTCTCCCACCTGTTTCCCCTCACTGACCAATTCTAATCACCATTTTCACTATTTTGTGGCACACCAGCCCAAAGCCACTGTGTGCTGTCTCTAAATCTGTCTGTGGACTTCCAAATCCTTTTTTAAGGGTCCATAATGGTAAAAAATCCTTAAATCCATAATCTACACTTTGGAAGCACCCAAAGAACAACTGTAAGCGATAAGCCAAAGGGTTAAGCTAAAAAGCAGCCAAAAACCAACCATAAATGATATTCAAACCAAATTTGTCCAAAAAATAAATGCTCTTATCACTTAACCCCAAGTAGAGGTGTGTCCTACTTCCCTGCTCCTCCCTGGAACAGAGCATGGAAGACTGGGACAGGAATAGGTGTTTGTGCATGAGGTAGAGGATCCACAGGCTCGGAGCCACCCCCAAGACACTGAGCACAGAGACGGCGTGGGAGGAAAGGCAGAAACTTCCCTCGAAAGATGCTGAGAGGCAGGAACGCTCCGGGGGGAACACGCCGGTTGCCAGGAACGCCGAGGTGTGGAAATCCACCCCGATTAAGACAAATGGCAACTGTGAAACAAGATGTTTCTGGACAACATTGCCTACAACAAATAAATAAGATTGCAAAGACATATTCCCGGGAGCAGCTCCTCCTCTGAGATGCAGAGCCTTCCCATAGCCAGGGATGCTCCACGAGCCCCCAGCCCTTTGCCAAGGCTGCGGCACCCCATCCTTTAATTAAAGATTGCCATCAGGTAGACAGCAAATAAATGAAACCACAACAACGCTGGAAGCAAATAACAGGATGGTGTGGAAGGAGGGAAGAGCCATGAGCTGCAAGGGCTGTGGTGTGAAGGGACAGCTCGTTAAGGCAGCTGCAATAGCAACTGCTCTGGGTTAATTGTGCAACACCCTTAATCACAGGACAGCAGGGAATCCCCTACACTTTCCCTTCCGGCACACACACTTCTTCCTTAAATTACCTGTGTGGAAACAGCTCATTAACGCACATAAAAGCAAAGTTTGCTTAGGCCAGAACTAATTAGGTATTACCTGTTTTCCTTACATTGTTCTGGCTTTGGAAATCTCAAAGCCTGAGCTCCAGATCTCCTGGGACTCTGCAACACGTCTGCATGGATAAACCCCTTGAATGCGCTCAGGAATTGAAGATTGCTGGGGGAAAGCAGGGAAAAAGTCTCTATTTTACCAGAGTAGGAGGCGTTGGTGTGACCTAAAGGTGAGATGTTTCTGAGAGCTCCGCTCGTGTGCTGGGCACCAAAAACTCAGTGAAATCCTTGTTGGAGTTAAAGCTCCTGATGAGAAGTGGCATCAAAGACTGATTAAGCAGAAAGGAGGAAGAGGTTTAAACTAAGAAGAATTATTTAGATTAGAGCAGGTCCTATAGCTGGATTAGTCTCGAGCCGAACAAACCTATTCAAGCGGCAAAATCCTTAAAGGAAAGATCTGCATAGGATAATCGAGTGTAAAAACCCAACACACGCAGGCAAATTCCTAATAACTTCCCAGATTCAGTTAAGGGAATATTGGGATTACTTTAGTGTGTTGGCAGGAAAATAATCCCCGGGAGAATGGCAGAAAGGCTTTGAAGGTATCAGCCAAGCCTGGCTGAAGCCAGGCACTGGATCCATGTGCAGATAGATGGGGTAGATTTTATCTTTTCAGCATCAGCTTTGAGCAATGTCTGTCTGGGCTCTTCACTTTCTAACAGCCTTAATCGCTTCATGATGAACCAATGGCATTTCCACTTCCATATGCTTTTGATATTCCTTAATAAACTTAATTACAAAGCAGCCATCCTACTGGAAAAATAACATTTCAGAGGGTTCCCCCTCCCTGGGTAGGAACAGGCCATGTTACATAACTGGATTTCTTTGCTGCTCCATATTATCACAATTGGGTTAAATTCCACTATTTATTTTTACAATACACGGTAACACTAATAACTCTAATAATTTTGGTAATAAAATACCTGTCTGCCTGAGCTTGCAGGTAATGCCTTGAAGGATAGTGGGTATTATTAAAAGAAGATGTTCTGAGTTTGTGCCTCTTCCCACTCAGCTGACAAATTAAAGCCGCGAGCATCCTGGCTGCAGGAGGAAAGATATGGAAAAGCGAAGGGGTGAGATAAAACCTGCTTGGATAAACTCTTCCAGGGAGGAGCTGGCAGCTGGAGAACCTTTCCTGAGGTCACTCCAAACTGAAGGGACAAGTGCTGGGGTGCACTTCTCTTCCCACCAGCCCTGTGTCCCCCTGTTCCCAGCTGCCCAGCACACGCCCTTTCCAGACAGTTGGAGCAGGAAACAAAACCAGCTGTATTGGTTTGGGGGAGGATGAAAACAACTAATACACATTTCATCCTAATGTGAGGCACATTGCTGGTGTTAGGGGAGGACTTGCCTGCAGATAAATCTTGTCATCCAGCCGCGATGAGCCCGTGCCACGTGATGCACGGAAGCAGCACAGCTCGCTCCTTCGGCATCCATGGGATGGGGTACAAGGCTGGAGCAACAACTGGAGCAATGGGATCTCTCCAGGCAAAGCCCAGGGCTCGCTGCTTCAACTGCTGAGGTACCCAGTTCCTTGGAACAAGCTCCCCAGGGAAATGGTGGAATCACCATTCCTGGAAGTGTTCAAAAAACAAGCATTTGGTGACATGGTTTAAGGGCATGGTGGTATTTGGTCAAAAGTTGGACCTGATGATTTTGAAGGTCTTTTCCAGCCTTAATGATTCCATGATTCCCGTGAGCTGCATTCCCACAAGGATCCACTTGTATGCCGTAGCAGTATCCTTCACACTGTCATGTTCTGGTCCTTCCTCTTCTTCTTCCCTGCAATGGACTCAGAGGTTTTCATTTTTTGAACTTACAGGACATTATCCAATGGACTTTATTTGTTTAGTCCCAACCAACCTCCTTATGGTTTGCAAATTACACTCAATGTGAAAGAATCTGTTCAACCAGCCATTAGGGGTTTGTTCTCTTGCAAATATTTGCTTCAACAGACAGAAAACCAAACCAGCTTTAGCAGCTCCCCCCTGGTTTGGAGGTATCTTGGAGCCAATGTAATTTTTAAGGCTTTTCTTCAACGTGTGAGGAGAGCACACAAGCCTATGGGATTTGAATCTCCCACCTCAGTCAGGATCTTTCCACCTGCAGTGGGACGGGAATGGAATAGTAGGAAAAGTTTCTGGGCTACAAATGGATGACAACCACAAGCAGAGCAGAGCAGATTTTCTTCTGCCTTTGCTTTCATATAACTAATTCCCAACCTTATCACAATCCTCTGTGAAAAACGGGATTATCTCATGAGAAACACGGTGACCTTGTGATGGTTTTGGGAGCCTATGCACTGCCTGTGAACTCTGGTCACTGAGGACATTTCATGCCTATGTTTTATGACTCAAAACTTGAATGCAGAGCTTATCTGTTTTTCCCATTGCTGTTTTCCACCGATGAGCCTCGGGACGCTCAGCAGCCAGAAACACACGAAACGTTTAGGCAAACCGTTTTTTAAGTCTGAATTCCAGCGCTGAAATAACGGAGCAAAAGAGCTGGTGAGATGCCTGGATCGCATGCTGGGGCTGAGCAAGAAGCATCTGGAAAAGGATGGGGAGATTATGAAAGAGAAGAGCTCTCAGTGGTTGTTTTTGGAAACCAGCTGCCAAAGCAAGGGCGGCTCTTGGAGGAGAGCTCAGGTGCATCAGAGCAGGAGAAGGGGGGATATGGGATTATTTAAAGGGCTTGGACTTGTGTTCAAAGACCTTTCAAGACACATTAAAGCAAAAGAAGCAGGAAAATACACTTGGACATTTATTATTTTGTCTAAATCTCTGTGGTTCTTGGGTTAGCTCAAATAAAATCCCAGGGTTTCTTTGATATTGCTGGTCTCCTCCAAGGCAAAGCTGGCACTGGGACAATCCATGCACTGAACATCCTGGACAGACTCTGTGCTCACTGCAGAGCACCTGAGTGACCTTGTGTGAATCCTTTAATCCATTTCCATGCAGGGATGGGATGCTCATAACATTGGGCAACTCTTGGTCCAACTACAGCACTGCAACACCCAGCAGAGCTGAGGGGAGGAAGATGGGGGTTAAGGAGAAAGGACTTTGCACAGAATTTAGGGGTCATCACCATACCTGGCTGCAACACAAGCAAAGGAAACCTTTAACTCTGATTTTTTTTGACAGTTGAGTAATAACTACAATATTGTTTTAATGTGACGTGGAGTCTTTAACTGGAGATCGCTGGCGTGTTCCCACAGGGATATGACTGGGAGACAGGATGCACAATATTTGCCAGTGAGACAGAACAGAAGACAAGAGATAAAGAACAGGATTACACACAGCACTCTACATACTCACACAATAAAGAGCATTATTTCATTGCTCTTGGGACCATCGTGCAAACTAATTAAAATGGTATTTCAGCATATTGAATTAATGACTCCACTGAGGGCAAGAAAGATCTTATCAACAGGAGGTTTGAAACCTCATTTGCTTTAAAAAATGTACCAGACTGGTAAGAATCTGGAGAGGGAAGTGGCAGAGTCAAGTAGAAGCACTGTTTTTGTCGAGGTTTGTGTGGGGATGAACGACGATGCTTCCTAGTCCCTCAGATGCCATTGGATGGAGTAGAGGCACAGCAGGACCAGCACAGAGCATCACTCTGTGCATGGATATGGCTCTCTGTGGGGACTCTTACCTTCTCCTCAGCTTAAGGAAAGGATTTCCAGCTGGAGAGAAATGCTGTGAGGTGCAGGGTGTTCTGCCCAATTCACCTCTCCTGAAGGAGATGCCATATTGTCTCCTTGCAGCCACGAGAAAAGTCATCCAACAGTTCCTGTCTCCCATCTGGGACTCTGCTTTGAGACCTTTTTTACCCACTGCAGTTCTCAGTCTGGAAATGTTTTGTGTATGACAGACATCCCTGGAAACATTCGAAGTCGGACTGGACGGGGCTCCAAGCAACCTGATCTAGTTAAAGATATCTTTGCTTACTGCAAGGGGTTTGGAGTAGATGAGCTTTAAAGGTCCCTTACAACCCAAACTATTCTGTGATTCCATGACAGGGGACTCACACACGATCTGATAATGCCAAAATCTCTCTCAGATAATCCTCTTCACAGATACAACCAATGCCCAGACCAGAACCGGACAGAGTTTTGCTCCCATGAGAAGGACACAAGTGACTGTTGGCTGTGTACTATGCCAAAGGAGGCATTTGGTTGTCTGAAGAATAAAAAGAGAAATAAAATGCCTTTGCTTCCCTCCACACTCCTGGCAGACCATTGAGTGGTGCAGCCCACCACAGACAACTGGGCTGCACCTCCTATGTGGTCCTCACACAACCCGGGGTCTGCAGGGTGAGGAGTCTCTACTCAGACATATTCCTGCCCCATCACAGCCACAAAGCCTTTCCCAGGGTCCTGGAGTCAAGTCTCAGGGTGAGAATCAGTGCAAAACCAACAAAGCCTTGGAGAGTATGGAAAGATGCCAAAAAGATAGATGGGAAAAACTTGCACTTCGAAGTGCCAGAGAAGACAATGAGACATAACAAAGCTCTTTGTTTTGGGAGAGGGTTTTCTTTAGGGAAGGGGGAGAAGGCTGGAGAGGGAGTGGGGGGAATAATAATCCATCCCACATCCAATCCAGCACTTCTATAATTCTATAGAAGCCAATTTTTTTTCATATCCAACCATCACAATTTGGTGCAGAAAACTGCCTGTCTAGATAAAATTCTTGAGAAAGGACATGTCCTGGGTTGGTCTTGCCAGCTTTCCAAAATAAAACAAATATAACCCCCTCACCCTTAGGATCAGCAGATGCAGAGCACAGCTGAGAGCAGGGATGTGCTGGGCTCATTTTATGCACAAACAACCACTCATCGGGTTCTGGGATGGGTGCAGAGGATCAGGAAAATGGGATGAGATGCCATCTCATGTAACATCTGAGAAATGAGCTGAGCCATGGAGCTGCTGCACTCAGATGTTGCTGTGGGATGTCAGTGTAGTCAGTGCTGCCCCAGATACTTGTTGATCCCGTCCATCATCATTTCAGCAGCTGATTTGGAGCGACTGGAGCTTAACTGGGAGCCTGATGGTATTGCAACAGGGCTTCCATAGACCAGTGCAGGCATCTGGTTGTTTTAAAGCAGCTGTTGCACATCAAAAACACCTGTTACCACTTAGAACCATTCGGGTTATGCAAAGGTCTCTATTTAAAAGGTTCTGGAGTGCATTCAAACCTTTGGCCTCTGCTTCCAAAGGAGGTGAGACACCTTTAAAGGCAAACAGGTGAAAACCAGAGTCCACAGTACTCCCATGAGGACCTTTCCAATCCCAGAATCACAGACTGCTTTGGGTTGGAAGGAACCTTAAAGCTCATCTTGCTCCTCCCCCAGCCATGGGTAGGGACACCTTCCACTATCCCAGGTTGCTCCAAGCCCTGTCCTACCTGGCCTGGAACACTTCCAGGGATGGGGCAGCCACAGCTTCTCTGGGCAACCTGTGCCAGGGCCTCACCACCCTCACAGGGAAGGATTTGTAGTGGCTCTTTCCTCAGAGACATCAGTGGTAGATTAGAAAAGGGAGCCCAAATCATCACCTACAGTATCTTAACTCCACTAAATATTTTGAGTGAGACAAGGAAACTCAGGGACAGAGGGGGCTGAACCTTCCTGCCTCACGCACAGGGATTTTCCTTGAGAATTTTAACTGAGAGGTCAGAGAAATGCTGCATATCTGCATAGGCACCTACACTGAGTCCTCCCTGTCACTCCCTGGCTGACCCAGAGGCTGCTTTGACACAGCCAGGAGAGTGTGAATTTTCCATCCTCTCTTGCTCTATACCCTGGGGAGACCCGATGCTCATGCAGTTTTCTGTACAGAGCTGTGGATCCTATAGACACCTGTTTTATGGTGTTTCAGGTGCTTTTCCATGGCTATTACAGGGTGATTAGCACAGGCTTAAGCATCTGCTTTAGATGCCTGAGGTGAGGCAGGTGAATCCATCTGCCAAGCAGCTTCCACTGGGGAGCAAAGACAGGCTGAGCCAGAGAACTCCCCACTATGACAGCAAAAATCAGAAAAGCCCCTGAGTGCATTGACCTCACAGTGAACTGCACAGGGAGGAAAAACAACCCCTCAGGTGGGAGTAGCTGCTCCCTCAGCCATCATCAGTGGAGCTGACAGGTCTCACCTGACAGCAGGTACAGGGGACTAAAGCACTTCCCTTTCCCCAGCCAGTCTGGGTTTGAAGGGAGCAGCTCCCAGCATCAACACTGGCTGTCACCAGGTCTGGGATGGGAGGATGGGAGCTCCCAGGTAGATGAGTGTTATGCCAGGGACCCCAAAAAGCAACAGGGATTCTGCAAAGAATAGCCACAAATAGGATTTGAGGTGACAATAAGAGCAGCTCATGAGCACCACTATATCCAGCCAGCACGTGCCAACAGCCAAAACAGTCTCCAACACGATGTTGCTGCCACTGTGCTGACTCTCAGAACTCATGGATAAGGCCATTCGCAGGGATATCTTTCACTATCCCAGGTTGCTCTAAGCCCCGTCCAACCTGGCCTGGAACATTTCCAGGGATGGGGCAGCCACAGCTTCTCTGGGCAACCTGTGCCAGGGCCTCCCCACCCTTACAGGGAAGAATTTGTTCCCAATATCCAATCAACAGCGTGAAGCCATTCCCCCTTGTCTTGTCACTCCAGACCCTTAAGTGAAAAGTTTAAAACAAATGACCTCAGCACTAAAAGGCTTCCCTGCCCCAGAGCAAGATTTGAGCTGCTGGAAGAGCTGGGCACGGGCAAGGCAGTTCCAAACATCCCAGTCACCCCAGCCTGGTAATGTCACATCCACCCACACTCTCTGCAGCCCCCCACTACTATTCCAGGGCTGGTCTCCATCTGCCAAGGTTGCTACGAGAACAGGGATCTGTTTTCCACATGTCCCCGCTTGCACCTGATGCTGGAGGAGTTTGACCTTTCCTTCCCTCCCCAAGACAGCTCATTCCAGCCAGCAGGAGATGGCAGGGGGAATAAGGCAGCGTGCACTCCAGCAGAAGGAATTGGAGCCCAGCTTGAAAACACAGCTAATAAACTCAGAAGTCTGAGCATATCTGGAGCCAGTTCCTTGATTTTTACAATAACCCAAAGTGTCGTTTGGGAAAAGCACAGCCAGAACTGGGGCTTGGAGCTCAAGGATCTTCCCCCGACAGCAGAATTGCCATTGGCACCTCCAAACCCACCAGCTGGACCAGTTTGCCTCAAGTCATCAGATCTCTCTGCTCCATAACCATGCCCTTGTGATGATAAAAATCATCCAGAGGCTGCTGAATCCCGTCAGGATCAAGTGCACTTTCCAAACATCTTTTATCCCCCCTGTTTATCCTGTTGAACTTTGTGCTTCCCCCATAGCGGCAGGAATTTCCTGCTTCCTGAGGCAGCAGTATATACCTAAATATCCTAAATGAGATGCTGTGATTTTACTTGTATTTTGGAGGATGTGTCCCTGGTTTCTACAAGAGCTGTCCCTGCTGCCCTCCCTCCCTCCATCCTCCTTTTTAATTCAAATCTTGGCAACAGGCTTCCAGCATTTTTCTGGTACCAGCAAATATCACTCTTTTGGAGAGAATTCCCAATTCAGCAGGATTTCAAACAGCTCGAGAACAAATTCACTTTTCTTTCCTTTTTTTTTTTTTTTTTTTATAAATAGAAATCTTTCTCCCTGTTGCTGCTCTACTTCTAATTCTTAATTGGACAAGGCAGGTTCTTTCCTATTTCCAATAGGGCTGTGCAAAATTATGAGATCCATTAGCTTTGCAAAGAAAAAAAAAAGCCTTAAAGCTTCTCAAATGATTTTCAAACTCTCCCTTGGAACACATGTGCTCTATGCAGGGTAACTTTGTTTAGGGTAATTCACTTGTGCTAATTTCCTGTAAGCCTTGCAAGATATATGAGTCTATTTTTTGGTTATTTTCCACATATATTCAGCACTAATTTCCCTTGGAGCAATATTTATGTGCAAAATATCTCCAGAGACAGTGGAAGGTTTTTTTTTGATTGCAGCAACAACGTGGTCTAGTGGAAGGTGGCCCTACCCATGGCAGGGAGTTGGAAATAGATCATTTTTAAGGCCCTTTCCAACCCAAACCATTCCACGATTCTGTGAATAGTGGAATTTTCTGGTGAATCTGATCAATGCAGCATTTTGGAGCAAGCAATGAGCTCTTTTTCCAAAATACACAGATATTGCCTCAAACAATACCCCCAACCTCCCCCAAGGTCCTGAGCTCTCAGAACTGTAGTTCCAGATAATCTGGGTGACTTCATGTCAGTAAATTGCTCGTAACTGAAAAATGCAGGTTCTGTAAACCACAAGCAGGTTGAATGGTGAACATCAGGAATTCGGTGGCATATTTAAGATAGATGCTCAAAATGAATAAAATTTGATGAGGAAGAAGATCTGCAGTGGCCAGGAAAGAAGCAGCTTGCCCAGAGATACAGAGCAGGAGCACAAAAACTTCACCCACCAAACTCAAATGAAATCTGTGCCCTGGGAGGAGAGATCCCTTAAATCAAATCCTCTCCACTGGCCCCAAAAAGCTCAGCAGTCTCCCCATGATAGAAGCAGCAGGGATTGAGATGGATCATGAAGAGATGCAGCCCGGAGTTGGAGCATCCTCTCCCAGCAGGGGCAAAATACAATCTTTGAGTTTTTCTGGATCAGCTGCTGATGTACAAATCCCAGCTGGCCACATTATAATTGTCTTTCACCTCAAGGTGGAGCATTTCAGTTGCTGTTGCAGGGCTGAGTCTCCCTCCCCGTGGCCTCAACTGGACACCACACCAGAAAAAACCACCCACAGACCCCAAATGTCACCACACACTTGGAGCCATTGTTTGCTAGGACAGATGGATGAAGGCCAAGAGGACCTTTGCATCCCCGTGTTGGTGCAACGAGACCCACCACCACCACCCCTTGTTGGTGGCAGCAAGGATGTTCTGCAAAGGACTGGATTTGGGGATGTCCCAAGCAGATGATGAAGGGATGTGGCTCTGCAGCATCTTTCCCACATCAGAAGAAAGTCTTTTGCCTTTACTGGAGAAAGTGTCTTGTTCCAGGGTGGATTTTCATGCTCTGAGAGGCAGAACTAGAAAGCCAGGAAGGAAAAATCGCAATACAGGAGCTGGGAGGAGGGGAGACCTGGATCAAAACCCACCCTTCTCCTCACTTACAGGAAGGCAACTGGGAAAAAGCATGGTGTGGAAATGAACTTCCCAAAATAAAGGGAATTTAATGCTAAGCAAAACACCCAGACGCAGACGAGCTTAATCACACTGAAGTAAGGGAAGGTCATTAAATAAACAGCACCAGTCAAAGTGCTGAGATTGGGGATATATTTAGCTATCAGCTCTTAGGGAGGGAAAATAAACACAGCAAAAAGTTATCTGAAGCACTGGGTCAAAGAGAAAAAGTAAATCCGAGTCTTTGCTGACACATAATGGATCTTTCAGAAGGACGTCGGAGCTGGTCGGGAAGGGAATGTCCAACAGCCGGGGATTTCCAAGGTACTTTATGAATCTGCCATTTCTGATTCCTCATTCTTCTGCACCATAGTCCCAACACCACCATAAAAATGTTGCTGTGGACTGTGGTTGGCATCACCATCACTGCTGGCTGACCCTCCCCCTTCACCTCCCACTATTGCAATTAGCTCCCCTGACTGCCATTCCCGGCGGCTCCGGCACGCGTGTCCTCGGCAACCCTGTGCAGCTCCGCAGTGTAAAACGGGATATAAATTTTTATCCTCCTCCTCCACTTTTCCTTCCTATCAAGCTTGGCAAGAGCCTGCATTTCTGAAACAGATGATCCAGGGTTCACTTCTCACTAATGAATTTCACGTTCGTTCTGCCGTTGCAAGAAAATCTGGGCAAAAATTACACACGACTGTTGGGCTTTTGCATTAATCCAGTGTCCTGGAAGGCTCCAGTTTGCATGGAAGGATCCTCGTGCTGGGCTTGGTGGGAGTTCTCTGCATTGCAAAGGTGTCCCTGAAACCTGTGGGACTCATATTTACTGGTGCTTTTGACCTTGAATCCCTCTTCAGTCTCATGGATGGGGAGTTTCACTGGCTTTAATAGGAATAAAGGTGGATAAAGCACTTGAGCTGATCTTTTCTGAAATCACACCTGAGTTTTGCAAAGTGGGTAAAAGCAGGAGAGTAGTTTTCCTGACCTTTACACATCCAAACAGGACATTTAGGAGGGGGATTGATGCAGAATTACTGTGGAGCCTCTGTAAAGAGGATTTTCATGGAGCAATCACTCGGAAATGCAATTAAATCGGCCTCCTGGAATCACACATCTATACCAAAGAGATACCTGGACTGGCAACACACACCCTCAACAGTAAGCAAAAATCAGAGCTAAAAATCGCAGGTAAAATCACCCTAAGAGTAAACAGGGATGTGCTCCTGCCTCCTATAGCTGCTTTCAGGAGGATTAACTGGAGCTCTCAATGCCAGCAAAAGCTCTGCTGGGCCCTCTCGATTTTCCTGAGTCATCAGACGGTCAAGAAAACAGCGGGATGGCAGGAAACACTGGATGTCTGTCAAACTCCAGAGAGGAACCCGATAAAGCCATTTATTCTATACAGGAATCAAAACCAGTGCATACAAATTTCCGCTCCCAAAAACATTTCGATGATTAGCTTTGATTAATGGTGCTGCCAGAGGATCATTCATCACTATTAACTAACAACATCTTTTTCCACAGTATTTCCAACTCCTGAGAAGCTGGAAAGTGAAATATTTCTTTTTTATGGCTTTTTTTCCTGTTCCCATACTCATACTGGAGTTTTTTTAGGGTTGCCCACAAGACCTGCTCAGATCCAAGAGGGTTGGTGAAAAACTCTGTACAGCAAAGGCGGGTCCTGTTAACAGGCATCTCTCTCCATTTGTTATTATAATCATGGAATTGTTTAAATTGGAAAAATCCTTTAAGCTCATCAAGTCCAACCATTCCCCCAGCACTGCCAAGGCCACCACTAAACACGTCCCCCAGTGCCAGATCCACATGGCTTTTAAATCCCTCCAGGGATGGGGGCTCCATCACTGCCCTGGGCAGCCTGTGCCAGGCCTGGACAACCCTTCCCATGAAGGATTTTTCCCTAATATCCAACTTAAACCTCTCCTGGTGCAACTTGAGGCCATTGGACAGCTGCTGAGGAGCATCCTCTACTAAAAGTCTGCTCAGTGTTGTTGAGCTTCTAGAATGACTAGAATGTGGGATTTGAGTGCTGGCTTTCACAGGCTGAACGTTTGGGTTCCTACAGAGGAATTATTTCGGAAGGCACGGTGACATTTGGGCTTACCCTGTAAGTAGCATCATGTCATAAGAACATACAACCGAACAATAAATTGGGAAAGGATGGCTCAGCCTTGCTGGATGCAGGCCAGAAGTGTCCAGAGTGGCTGACAGCAAACAGAACCCCGTAAAAGTCCACACACGTGACCATAACATGTAAAATGTTCTCTGCTGTGTTATCTGATTTACCAATTCAGGAAAAATTAAGAGGCTGTTTCCTTACCGTCACTTGGCCAAGTCCACGTTCCAGCAGTGCTGTCTACGATGGCCTTGGGGTTAAGCTGTGCTCCCACTCCAGTCCCAGCTCCTCATCTGGTGCTGGACACCTTTGGAATGAAGGAAAAAAAAACAAACCATTAAGGCATTTTGGGAGCAAACAGCAAAGTTGGTGTTACTGCTCCTCTGTTTTCTCATCCAGGGATATTAGCAGTGAAAACAGCAACCAGAGAAAGCACCTAAGAAATTTTAGGAGAAAAAGCTGCAAGGCAGAGCAAAAATCACTTGTGACAGTGGTGTTAACACCTACCCTTCAGGCAGGGGCCTGGGAAGGGTTTTCCACCAAGTGACATATCTTCCTCCAGCTGGGGTGATGCTGTGGGTGCAATTAGGGCCCCTCATAGCCCCCCAGACTTCAGGTCTTTCCCCAAACACCTTCCAGTCTTTTTAGTTATCAGCCAGGCCCTTGGGAGAAGTGGTTCCTCCAGAGTTGTGGAGATTAAGTGGTGGAGACTCAAATTGCTCCTCTCTAATGCCATCTCCCAGTGCCAAATTGGAGTGTTTCCAGGAGATAGAGGAGGCAACACTAAACCTCAGGAAAAGGCAGGGCTCTTCCCTGCTTCCTCCTCTTCTGTTCCTCTCCAAACCAAAGTGGTGGAGCAACCAGAGGCCAGTTTGATGCAACTTCCAGGTGTTCCCTGTTCCCAACCTCCCCATGGCAGATCTGCCCAGGAAGAGGGGCAGAAGGGCTGAGCTGCCCCAGCTCCCAGTGCAGCTGGCCATGGGTCAGCTTTCCATGAGCCACACAGAGCAACCATCATTCTTCTGACAGCTCAGGAGGCATTTCCAGACCCCTGGACTCGCATTCTGTCACTGCAGATCGGAAAAAATCTCCAGTCATCCAAAAATGGATTCCAGTAGGCCCTCCAGGTAATTCTTAAACCTTGAGACAGGTCTGGAGAGCGATCATTCCCTTCTTAATCCCGTAAAAACATCCATGGGAATGGCAAGTTGGCTTCCCCCACATGTCTGCCCCTTGCCCCGGAGCCTCATCGCTCCCTTTTCAGAGTTGGGCAGACAAAAGCTGTCTGGAATCTCAGCTTTCCCAAGAGTTTAGTTTCAGGTCAACGAGCCTATGAAGAATAATTGCACCAAAGGAATGGCACATGCCATCACCATGATGTGATGTGGCTAGAAGGGCTTTCCCCAGCTGATGCTGCCTCCTGGGCCACGTTATTCCTAAAAACACCTGGCTGCTGCCCCATCCTGGAGATGCAGAACCTCATCCCAGCACTGGAAGCTCACGGAGATGTGCCCAACTGGTGACCTTTCACTCCTTTTCCCACCAACACACATTTATGTGGTAATAGCAATAATTGTGCAGCCTGGGCTAGTGGAAGGTGTCCCTTCCCATGGCAGGGGTGTGGGATGAGATGAGCTTTAAGGTCCCTCCCAGCCCAAACCATTCCATGATTGTGCAATAATATATTGATAATGTTTATAAACACACTCTATGGGTTTATATTTATGATTTGTATTAACTCTGTGTTAATGCAGGTGTCTCAAGTATGTAACAGTAAACAGAGACTGCAATGACAAGAAAAATAAAGCTCATTCAGCAAACACACATCCCTGCTCCAGGCTCATTTATGCTTCAGGAGGAATTTTCAGCAAACATTCACCAGCCCTTCCCAAAAATATGCTGCTGGACAAAACCATCTCCTGCTTTCCTTTTGGCCCCTGAGCACTATTCTACAAACACATATCCCCTCCATCCCTTCCTGACAAAAACAAGCAAAAAACCAACCAAAAAGAAGGCAGCACACGTGAACCAGAGGCCTGTGGCAGCTGGGAAAAACAAGAAACAGCTCTTTATAAATGTGCCTTTTTTTTTTTTTGGCTATGAAACACTAGAAAACGAGGCCTTTTGTCTCCAAACAGCTTCAAGTGCTTCTAAAGCCTGTCCACGGTTGTGTTTAGGTGGTCTATAAATATTCCATTGAGTCTTTTCCTTCGAGTTCATCCTTCATTGCTCCCTTTTTGCTCTTCAGCAAAGCTCAAGCATGAGCTGCCCAGGGCTGACCCTGCACTCTCAAACCCCTGTGTGGCATCAACCAGGGAGGTAGAAGTGATGAAACCACCTAACAGGATCACCTAGTTATAATTCCTAGAGTTGGGATCATCACAGTGGAGACTTTTTTTTGCACAGAGAGGCTGGAAACCAAACTTTTTTTCTTCTTTTCTAATAATCAGTTCACTTAAATGATGGGGAGGAAGCACGATGTCCTACCACCTCCTACCAAAAAGAGATACAGCAGTGGTTTTAGGGATTACTGTGTTGAAAATGAGGATCACAGGATACAAGGAAAGAGAAACTGTGATCAGCCCTCCTCAGGAAACTCCTTAACTCTGCAGATGACTCACTGGAACAAGTGCAAGTGCCACTGGAAACATCCCTTTTCCCAGTGCATCCACTGATGTTCTCAGAGGAGGAGTAAAGGATTAAGGTTTGTCCTCCCAAAGTCTTTTTGGTGACCACCACAAAGCCCTTTTGGTGACCACCACCCACTGGCACTGCTGGGAGTCCCCAACTTTGACCTGGGGGTTTCTGTGCAGGATATTTCTCCCTCTTTTCTTCCATCCCTTGAGGATTTTGCTCTTCCTTCTCACAGATATCACAAATGCTGCTTCCAGGACTGGATCCTCTAGCACTGGATCAGTCCTTTGGTAGGTCTAAGGCCCAGTTTGTTTGCACCCAATTCCAAGGGAAAAAAGAAGGTCCTACATGAATGAAGGAAAAGGAGGAAAGCATGACTCCAGCAGTTTTCATGGAATTTTGCCAGGCTGGAAACACTGATGGCGATAATTGCCCATAGCCTCCCAAAAACTGCTTGTCACAGATTTTCCAACTGCTGAAAAATACAGAAATACATATATTTGTATGTAACCACCAGACTCCATCAGCTCCTCTTGACCAAATCCTCCACAATGACATTATTCCACAATGGCATAATCCTTAGAGAAAAACCACAGCATTCTTGGAGCCCCAACAGAAACTCGACACACGTAATACCTAATACTAGAGTGTACTTTAGACCCTGGTTTCCTATGAGTCATTTTCCATCCCACTGTCTGTAGAAAAATGCTCTTTTTTTTTGTTTATTTATTAAAGATTCTCTCAATGGGTTTATTGATGACGGAATAAGGGAGAGAACCAGGCAGAGATTCAGCATCCCAGGGACCTGCCACTGAATCTGGCCTAACTAAACCCATCTGCTTGGGACAGGACCTGCTGCCAAAATCTGATTTTAAAGGGACAGTTTTAGAGAGGGCGGGATCCAGACGAGGTTTTGTGTTTTAAAACGAAGTTGTGTTACAAATAATAATTAAAAAAAGAGATGTTCTTTAATTTATTAGGAGTGACATGGGATGGAAGGATGAAGTTGTTTTGTTTTGTTCCACTGTTAAAACTCAATTTTCTTGGCACAAATGGAGATGCCCCCAGGCCTGTCTGGAAGAGCCCACAATGGGCAGCTTTTCAGTCGGCGCAGGAAAACAGGCAAATGAAACCATGTACCAACCCAAAAAAGTGAAACTGCCTGGTCTAGATCCATGATCCAAAGAAAAGACTGGATTCAGGCCTTGCCTGTGCTAGAGTCTGTGCAGAGGGGCTATTTAAAGCCAGCAAGAGGCAGCTCAGCATCAGCCCCATGGGTGCAAAGCAAAATAATTAAATAATAAATACATTTAATTGTGCTATTTGATCAATCTCCATCATCTCAACAACTCAAGCCTGAGCTGTGGGGGTTTATTTTCCAATTTAATCTTGAAAAGATCCATTTAAACACTCTAAAGTGAGTTGTAGCATCTCATGAGGATGTTGCTGGGCTGAAGGCACTGAGTGAGTCGGGGCTGCTGTGAGGTTGTCAAAGCTGGGTGAACATGGGCTGGGTACCCCAGCCTTGACAGCAACATCTCCCACCTTCAGTAGATGTTTAACCAATTAAACATCTTCATTTTGAGTTAGGACACTCAACTCTGCTGTCCCACCCTGTGTTGGTGGCAAGCTCCCAGGTCACCTGATAAATGGAAGGCTAATCTTTCCTTCCTCATCAACAAACAGCTACAGGTCTCTGTTTACAGGTTATGCTGGGTCTGTGCTGGGTGTAAGGGGTTTCTAAATGGAGAGAAGAAAGGCCTGCAGGCCTGAGGCTGAGCTATGCTCCAGTTTGCCAAATCCAGTGGCTATGGAGACGGACTCATCCAAGCTTGCTTCGTCACGCTTGAGCTACACAAGACTGAGAGTCACCAGCTGAACAGCCAAAATATCTCCAGACAACACACCCTAACTGTACTAATGACTGATGAAATGAGAAACAACGTGTTCATGGTCCACAGGAGCTCAGATTAACTGATGGTCGTGATCCATGCAAGGGGTGCCACGAACCAAAGGACCCTCAGCAGGTCCCGATGATGATGGTGCCACCGCCATGAAGGAGCACATTGTCTGGGCCTGTGGTGGGACTCACTGTTCACATCAACACCAGTAATCACAGATCTAAAGTGATAACACGGGAACACTCCTGTTTCAAATAGAGGCTCTTTCTTCCCCAGCTTCAGCCAAATGCAAAGAATAAACTCAAATAGATGCATTTATATCTATGTGCCATAAATCCATGACACGAGCACGACAGCCAAGGCAGCTCCCCGACCTCTCTGCGGCGCTGACAGAAGGTCCCTGGTGCAAATCTCACACATTTGTCTTAGATTTGTTCTAAAACAAAACGAGCAAAGGTCAAAACTGAGTTCCCATAGGAGGGCACATTTGCTGTCCAGATGGTAAAAAACATGAAGGCCTTTTCTGTGAGCAGAGTGGACAAACAGATGCTCTGCAGCCCTAACGTCATTCTGATCTTCCCACTGTCGGGAATATGCCTTTTCCCTTGGGCTTATGCATTGGAGTTGAAATTTGGACTAGGAAAGCAGAGTGCAGGGATGTACCTTATTAAAATGGCACCTGGTCTGTATTGAATCATAGAATCATGGACTGGTCTGGGTTGGAAGGGACCTTCAAGATCATCAAGTTCCACCCCCTGCCATGGGCAGGGACACCTTCCACTCGACCATGTTGCTCCAAGCCCTGTCCAACGTGGCCTCAGACACTTCCAGGGATGGGGCAGCCACAGCTTCTCTGGGCAACCTGTGCCAGGGCCTCAATACCCTCACAGAGAAGAATTTCTTCTGTACATCTAATCTAAACCTACTTTTTTTCAGTTTTCAAGCCCAAGAAAGCTCATCCTACAGCCCGAGCACCTCCATAAAGTCCCAGTGCAAAGTTCAACCTTGAGATGAAGTCCCTGAATGCAGCACATGGGGTTTCACTTCCAGTCTTTGGCACAACCCTGAAGTGACTCAAGAGTAGTCTCCAAAATCAGAAGGTCTGCTAGGGGAAGAAGAGAAGATAGACCCAAGGCTTGGAAAAGCCCTCCAAGACCATCGAGTCCAACCTGTGACCAATCCACCCCTTGTCACCCAGCCCAGAGCACTGAGTGCCATGTCCAGTTGTTCTTTGGACACTTCCAGGGATGGGGACTCCACCACCTCCCTGGGCAGCCCCTTCCAATGCCTGATCACCCTTTCCATGAAGAAATGCCTCCTGATTTCCAACCTGAACCTCCCATGGCACAACTTGAAGCTGTTTCCTCTCATCCTGCCACTTGTTCCCTGGGAAAAGCAGCCAAACTTCTCGTCCTGTGAAGACAAGGAGAGGCAGAATTCTTTGAGCCTCCACCCTGCCCTCAGCCAGTGGTTTGGTGACTGTTCTCCAGGTCCCACGGTGGGGAAGACGCCCATGGAGCTCCATCCAGACCGCAGAGCAGAACTCCCCCACGCACAGCACTGTGCGAAATCTCACAGAGGGGGAAAAAATCCAACAGGGCCGTGGCCTGGAGTCAAAGAGCGTCCTGATCCGACGGTCCTGGAAGCAGCACTGCAGACTGAAATCTGCAATGATTCCCAGTTGTTTCTGGTTTGTTTTCTTGGGCTAATTGCTTTCAGGTTGTCAATAGCTGCATGTCCTCTGCAGAGCCAAGCATAAATTTACTCAAATCTGACTTATCCCAGAGCAAAGAAATGTCCTTATTGTTATTCTAGCCAGGAATGAACACATTTTTATTGGCCTGAGAAGTGCAGTCAAGCCCCTCAGAGCAAACGTACTGCCCACCTGCCACCTCCCCTTTCTCTATTCCACAAAGAGATCAAGTTTCTTAAACCTGGTTTTTCTGAGGTTGAACTACCAGGTAAGAATAAAGGTCTCCAGTGGCAGAAGAAGCATTGCTCTTCAGCTGGAGCTTTCATATCTCCCCCCAACACTGAAACTAATGCGATGTGAAAACTATTTCCCAATGCAGGGGAAAACTAATTCTCCAGGACTAGTCTGAAACATGCAAATATAACCATGATCTTTGCCATTTGCAACACAATGGAAAATTGCTAATAAAAGTTCCTATTGTGTCGGGGCTGTAATACCAACCCCATGGCATTTCTCTCTTTCCCTCCCTCCCATTTGCAGCCAGGCAGCTAAAAACGGCTTCAAACTTCCCCGCCCAAATGCTCCAGGTCAAACAGTGATGCTGAAGCACCACGATGAAAGGTCTGAAGGCTTCGACTGCACAGCCCATTGGTTCCTCCCAGGCTCAGGGGATGAAATGCTCCTGGTCCATGCTGGAAGACAGATGGATGCTCCAAGCATCCAAAGATAATGCTCCAAGCCTGACTGATTTGAGGGTGGACCTCCCCAAAGTGCAGAAGGCTGTAGGACTCCCTTCTAGACCCTAAATTATGGGATAGAGGACACGAAGTCCAACTGGCCTCTCTCATCCCTGACATCTCCAATCCAGGCTCACGTTGCCTCTGTCCCATGGAATGTGGTAAAAGACCTTTCCCCATCCTCATGGTTATGATGCACCTTGTTTTGGACACATTTTCCCCTCCCCCTCCCTCTAAAAGGGAGATGTAACATGCACATGGTACAACATCGATGTCTGCTGGTCCTACCCCCAGGAAAGGGAGCCCAGATCCAAGAATTAAAAACTGGGACAGTATTTCCAAGGCTGGATGCCCACAGTGGGACTCCTTGCTCCATCCTTTGGCATGGAGACATATGACCTTATTGCTTTACAACCTACACAAGCTCCCAACAGCCTCCTCCTTAAACAGAATTGCACTCACAGGGATGCCAGGGGAGGGATTGAAAACCCAGCTCAGGGCTCCCTTCATTGAGGGCTGTGAGTTTTCCAGAGCATTTTTCCAGCTGAGCTCCATCTTCCCAAGGCTTTTGGGCTCAAGCAATGAAATGGCAGCAGCAGGACAGGGGTCAAGCAGGTGAGAAGAGGCAAGTGCAGCTTCCACCTCTGCTCAGCCTCGTTGGATGGGCACTTGCCTCTCCCACCTTGTGTTTTCCCTTTCCTTCTGCCAACCCCTTGTGCCCCACAGGATCAACATCCCTGTTTTGCCCCAGCCTCTCTCAGGAAGAAAGTGTAGGATTAAACTGTGATACACAGGAGATGCAAACCCCAACACAGAACCTCACATCTTGACAGGCTGCAGGGAAAACACCCATTATGGGGCAAATGGGGGCAATTAAAGAGTTTTCATCTGAAACCAGTGGCTTCAGTGTTTCACTGAGGCAGCCAAATGGCTTTATTTCTGTCTATTTGTTAATAATCTCATTATTTACAGGACACATGTGCTCTCTATTACCTTTCATATTCCAATATTGACGGGACATCTGAGGCTGGTTAGTCTGTTTGTAATGGGTCCATCTTCAGCTTTTTGGTATTTCCTGGTTGGCATTTGACCAAATCAACACACTCCTCTTTCCACACACTCCTCTTTCCACTTAAAAAGAAGAGTCCCTTCAAGGAGCTGCACAAAGCAATTACCTCATTGAGCAATTCCTAATGCAGCAGCTTTAGGGAATTTATAGGTTTTAGGAAAAAAACCAACCCAAAACTGAAAAACAACAACAAAATGTAAACCATCTTTGATTCCTGTAGTTGTCTGCTGATGAGTGCAGGCAAGAAAAATAATTTGGAGATTGGGAACATTTCCAGTGAGGAGGAATTTGGGGGGTTTGTTTAGGAGTGATGGTGATTTTTAGGAGGATGGAGGAGTTAGCTGTGGAAGTCTGCTGCACATCTGCAAGCAGAGGACACGCTGCCAGCACCTGAACCTCTTCCACCCAGTTTTCCTCTTCAGATTGCAGCTGACAGAAGCCATGGAAGAAGACACATGAGGCAGCAGCATCTTTCTGGATGCTGAAGGCATCTGCTCCAACTGATTTAAGAAGCAACAGCCTGAAAACCTCTAATCACATTTGGAGTAGAAGGAATTGCAGGGACAATTCCCAGACAGCTGTAATGGGCATCTGCAGAGGTGCCAAGACTGAACATACCCTCACTCTGCCTCACCACGGCCTCCTGAAAGCAGCCAAAAGGCATGAAAACACAATTGCTGAAAAATCTGCCTCCACCCTTCCCAGAAAACACCTTCAGCACCATGACCTTACACACCACAGAGGTTCTGACTGCCAGCAAGGATCCCACAGAATGGTTCAGGCTGGAAGGGACCACAGTGGATCATCTGTTCCAACTTCTCTGCTCAAGTAGGGTCATCCTAGAGCACATCCAGGCAGTTCTGGGATATCTCCAGTGAGGGAGACTCCACAACATGCCCAACAGCTGGGAGTGGTGGGGACCATCACAAGCTGCATCTCCTGACCACTTGAGTTGCTGCCAGATGCCCCCGGCCCAGAGAGGCAGCTTTCCTGGCATTTCAAGCTTCTCCGAGGTTCAGGGGTGGCCCAGAACACGACAAACACTGAGTTGTTAGCAAAGCAGAGAAATTTGGGCTGGAGTTTCTGGGTAAAACTGCCAGATGTGTCAGTTTTACAGAGATGCTGAACTGGCAGATCGGCGCCGGTGGGGAAAAAGCTGGAGGGGAAGGAAAGGAAATCAAACCACGTCCCAAGTCACCTGTTTGCTTTGTGCCAGCGCTGCCACTTACCTCCGGCAAAGCACAGCCTGAAGATTTAACCTGCGCTGAACAGGATTCCTCCTCCATTCCTCCATTCATTCCCCCACTCCCTCTGCATCCCTTTGACCCACCCCTAGGCATTTCACACCTCATTATTTACTGTTCCTAATGGATGCTCATCACGCATCCACTCCTGGTTTTAATCGGAAGCGTTGTGCAATCTCTGGGACACATCAGCCAGCAGCCCTGCTCCACCTCTGTTTATTTAATCCCAAAAAATGAGTCTTGAGGACTTTCTCTGGTTTTGCTATACAGGGAGAAGTGTCAGTGCAGAGGGAGAGAGGGACCTCTCGGAGATAATGTTCCAGGCTGAGGTTTTATCAACGTGATGGCCTCGTTAACAGCACGGCCCTGATAACAATCCTCCAGTGCTGGCATTCCTGGGGGCTGAGCAGGCACTTTAAAATCAAGGAAAGATTTGGTGGGAAAGAAAAGCCCAGCTCTGTTCCCATGTGCTCTGGTGGTACAGCTTTCCACTCCAAAAGTTCTGCTGGGATGAAGTAACCAAAGATAATCAATACCTCCTGCAAACACCCCCTTGATTCCCAAGGTCTCTTTTGGGACCCATTGGTGGAGGCAGCTCGAAATCTGTGGGAGCCAGAGCCACCTGCAGAGATGCTACAATCTGTTCACCCCAAGTAAAATCAGCACCTGAAATCCCCCCAAAATCTGTTGGTTGCTATGGAGAGCTGTGCTCTGCTCTCCCAGTTCACTGCTCAGAGCTTCAAACCTGATATGGGGAACAAGGGAGGTTTTGGCTCATTTTTTTTTCCTTGTGACCCTTTTTGCCTGGCCATGATCCTAATCTGAGCTCCTGCCTGGCAGGAGGCAGACAAATAAACAGGGCTGCACCACTCCCAACCCAGCCTGGAATCACAGCATCCTCGTCCCAGAGAATTGCTCCTTGTGGAGCCGCTCCTGGGAGTGAATCCGTTCACTTAAATCCTAAATGAAAAGAAACCCTTTGAAAACTGTGGCAACAAAAAGGGCATAGAACAGTCGTTGGTCCTGCAGAGTGGAGCTGTGCCTGGCAGCCACCCATCCCACAGGGAAAAAACGTATTCCACAATGTTTGTTTATTTTCCATTCCTCCCATCTAGGCAGCCTGTGCTGTGTGCTCGCCTTGTCGAGGAGCAAGAGGATGAATTCAGGCCCATTACGGACAATTTTCCTCATCCCACAAATGCTCCCAGCCTCCTGCTGCTGTTGGCATCCTCCAAGAGCCGAGAGATGAAGAACTGACCCACAGCAGGGAATTGTCTTCTCCTCACAGCCCAGATCTCCTGGAAATATCCCAAGGAGGATTAGAGCTTGTGAGCATCCCAGCAGAGCTTGCTGGAGAAGTTCAAGGGAGAGGGATGGAGGAAAAGACCAAGGGGAAATCAAACAGTATAGCAAGTTTTCATTAAGCCTAGCTTCAGATTTGACTTTCCTGCTCTTCCCAGATCTAGGCTTACTCAAAAGATAGGACACTTTTTACCCCAGTGAATATCATGGGTTACATTTACATCAAGACTTTTGCTTTGAGTCTTTTTTTTTTGCTGTGGGAACTGACAGGGAACTAATTTTTCCTTGGGAGCTCTGGAGTCGATGGAGCCCTTTTCCAAAAAAGCCTACATGTACTTGTTGGGATCTCACCTTGCCCTTGGCAGTTGGAGGAATTTTAATGCATCTACCTTACAACGGGAAAAAATTCATGTGGTTTGGACTCAGAGGAACAGTCAAGTATTTGGAAAGAGGAGGACACAAAGAGTCCCACAGACAAAAACCACTGACATCCAAACCACCTCGTGCCAGAGCCTCGGTGCTGCTCTCATGTTCCTCAGCACAAGACTCTGTGGAGTCTCTTGATCCACTTATGGATTCTTGAGGTGTTTGAAATCTGTCCCAAATGCCCTTCAGGGCTTGGACCCATCTCTCAATTCATTTTTCAGCTCCTTTTTTACTTGAGCAGCAGTTGTTTCCTTCTCAGCTTCAGTGTACTTATTTTTCCCTTTATCCTAGAATCACAGAATTCCTTCTCCAAGGGTTACCCTGCAGGGTAGAGAATATTTTGCGAACTGAAATGAAAATCTTCACAGCAGCTCCATTCCAAATGCTAACTGTGGTTTGCAGCTCTGCTGAAACAGGCACACAGTGACTTAGGCAGATCTTCTGCAAACCGAGGTCCTCACTCTCAGTGAGCTTCACCTCCATTTCCTCCGGGACTCCGGGACCTCTGTCATTCCAAAGCCCTTTTAAAATGTCATCACTTAAGGAGAAGCAAGTCGGTGCTTGAGCCAGGCCTGGCCTGCTGGGTGATGAGACTAAAGCTTTGAACTTTGAGCAGTCTGGAGAGCTGAGAGGAGCCAGAGCAGGAGCTGACATCACCCCAGCTCCCAGGCAAGCAGGCACGGATTCCCCCTGAGCCTGAGCTGTAGCCACTGTGGGATGGTGATGGGAAGCTGGGATGCTGCAGGGATGAGTCACTGGCTGGAGACTCTCCTGGGAGGAAGGAGCAAGAGTTCCTTTGCAAGAAGTAGCTTTTTTCCACTGTAAATCTTCTTAGCACAGTGATGAGTCTGAAAGGTCACTGGGGCTTGGCACTGGTTTGGCAACTGGGAGCCAAACGGCTTTGATGGGAAAGAGAAGAACACTGTCTCCTCCTGAGGGCCTCTCTGCTAACAGGCTTCACCTACAACTTGTCTGGTTCACTATGGACCAGCTTTCCTCATCCCCTGGCTGCTCCAAGATGGGCAGAGGTCAAACACAGGCTTTTGCAGGGCCTGAGAATCCTGGTTCTACCTCGGGGAAAGGGAGTTTTGTCTTCCTTTGGCTTCAACAAGGGAAGGATTTTCAACGAAGGTCCCAATTTGTATTTTGAGAAAGGATGTCTAGGGAATAATGATCTAAACTTGCAGGTATTCTGAGGGTCCTAAAAGGACCCAGAGCTTTTAAATTTGCAGGGAAGGTCCTGAACCCAAATATCATCAGCACTTTGCCCCCATTCAGATCAATGACCTCTCTGACAGGAGTCAGTTCCTTCCACATATAATATTATTCACTAAGTCCCTTTTCCTGGATTTGGAGGAGCATCAACATTAAAGGGCACATAGATAGAACACCCTTCATCCAGAAATGTGGAAAAGAGGATTTTCAGTGCTCCATGATGGAGCTGACACTGCTCTGGCAGCATCAGAAGTACCCAAGGGGGAAGAAATCCCACACTGGAGACCTGAGCATCCTCAGGAGTGGAGGGTGGGAGATTAAACCCCACAAGAGCAGCCATGCAAAGCTTTAGGCCATCCAAGACTGACCTCTTCAGAAAGGCTGGTGGTACCACAATCCGAGGGAAAGCCAGTGAATGGCAGAGGTTGTCAGAGGAAAGGTGAGAAGAAAAACATGGTGATGATGACAAAAAACCCTCTGTGCTGACAAAAAAACCCCCTCTGTGCCACTGTCCCTCAGCACTTCCAATACCCTAATTAAAAAGAGAGGAACAACCTCATGACACCAAGTGTGATAATGACTTTCCAATGTCCATCTCAGTATTTTGTCACTGGAAGTGGCCAAAAGCAGACGGATAGGGAAGGGTTTAAGAATACAATAAACATGCTGTGATTTTTTTCCCCCCAAATATTCCCCCAGCCTAAGAAAATAAGCAGCTCAGGGATTTCCTGAGCTGAAGGAGGTGTTGTCTTTGCATTAAACAAGGCTTGGGGGATTTGCTTTCTACAAACCCCTCCATTGTCCCTCAGTTAATAATGAAAGAAGAGAAAGAAACACTGCAACCTATATTGATGATTAGGTGTCAGCCTAAAAGGCAGGGAAAGAAATTAAATTTATTCACCTGCCCCTAAAAGTCAGGTCAGAGAAAAGCCCCAATTCTTCCTCTGACAACAAAGTCTTGGTTCATTAACAAACGTTTTGCTGTAAAATCTTTCCCCTGACTTAATGGGACGGCTCTGAAGTCCTTGGAAGGATTATTTCAACACTACAGGCTGAATCAGTTGGTTCATTAAGCAGCAAAGGTTGAGAAAATCCACCAGGGATTCCTTCATTCAGCGTTGTTATTGCTTCTATTAAATGTCTCCCTTGATTTTTCAAGCAGCTGCTAGCGAGTTGATGCTTTTAAAGCAAATGAATCGGGGACCCATCAGCACCTAAACACATCTGGGTGGAAGTGTTAAGGGGCCTTTTGGGCTGGAAAGTGGCATTTAAAGGCATTCACCACAGAGGGACATTAGGGGACATACATCCCTCCTCATCACACATTTGGAAGGGGCTCCAGTTGCACCTTTTGCCCCTCCACAAACCCACTTTTCGAAGGAATTTTGCTCTGCGTTGTTCCCTGGACAAACACAGAGTAAAGGCCCTTCTGCACATCCCTCCCTGGATGGCATCCAAGGAATGCTGCTGAAGCTTTCTGCTTCGCTGGAGAAATGAGTGCATTCAGCAGGACAAGTCTGGGCAGAAGGCTTGGTCTAGAGGACCTGCCTCAGCCTAATTTCAGAGTCAGGAATTTCTGCCTGGCTTGAGTAAAGTTAATATTCTTCGCCATTCTTGGGATTCATTATAGAAAATTCATCACTCTGAGATTTTTTTCATTACTATGTCTCCTTTCCTTGGCTTAATACAGCAGGTGTCCCTGCCCATGGCAGGGGGTGGAACAGGATGGGCTTTCAAGTCCCTTCCAACCCAAATCATTCCATGATGTAATATGGAAAAGGGTAATTTGTCTGGGAGGTGTTTCCCAGTTTACTACTGTGCAGATCCTCACTCATGAGGGACCTCCAGATACCAGCATGACACTACCAAAAAACATTTTTTGCTTAAAATCAGCCAAGTGACTGAAAGAGAGTTTGACCTGAGGGCGGTTTCCACCCAAATCCTTTAAAACAACCCAAGGCTGCAGCCCCGAGGCCTTTGAGGACAACATAGTGTATGTGGAAGGAAATGTATCTAAAGGGAGCAATGGGAAGAGGATTTTGGAAAAAGGAGAAGAGCAGCACTGAGTCAACACAGTGACAGTGCAGATAAAGAACAGAGAAAACAGCTTTTTATTACACAAAACTGCCAAATTCCTCACTTCCATGGCAAACACGAACACATCCCACCATCTCCACCCCTTGGCTTTGTGATCCACAAGGCCAGGCCGTGGAAGTGGCACTGGACCAGCTAATTGCCATTTAAATCATTAGCAGAGCACCAAATTAGTGTCAGGGCTTCCTGCACCCTTGGGCTACTGCCTTGTTTCTGCAGCACAATCCCAGAGAGGAGGCCCTGCTCTTTGTTAATGAGGCATTTCAGCACCTCCTCAGGATCCTTATTGGTCTCTAATGAGGGCGAGGGTGTCTGTGGTATTTGACCACTTGCCTAATTAGTTTATAGCTCAAGTGTTCCCTGCTGAGCTGGAGGTTTATGAGCTGTAGCTTGTCCTGGACAGCAGTGCTGGGAAGGGAGCTGGTGGCTGCAAACCTGGTTTCTCCAAGCTCAGCTCCCACCTACTTCTTTATCCCACCAAAAAACAACCAGGGAGCACTTGGGGATCAGCACCATCCCACACGGCACAGTTCCTGCCCCCACAGCTCATGCACATGGGTCTTCTTCCCCCCCACAGATCCCTAGGAACAACAGCAGGAATGAAGGTTTGCTTTGCAGGTTCCAGAGTTCACCCATCCCAAAGTGTATTTTCCATAGAATCGCAGACTGGTTTGGGTTGGAAGAGACCTTAAAGCTCATCACATTCCACCCTCTGCCATGGGCAGGGACACCTTTCACTAGACCAGGTTGCTCCAAGCCCCGTCCAACCTGGCCTTGGACACTTCCAGGGATGGGGCAGCCACAGCTTCTCTGGGCAACCTGTGCCAGGGCCTCACTACCCTCACATTTTTCCCTAACGCAAGCAAAACAGGGTCAACTGCTGAAGCCAAAGCTCTTCTGCCCCAATCCATGGCTTGCAGACCCTTCAGTGGCTGCAGACCACCCTTCCAAGTGGCTACACCATGAGCAGGAATATCTGGCTATGACTGGGCACTCCTTAGGTTGGATATTAGGAACTGGTTCTTCGCCCAGAGGGTGGTGGGGCACTGAACAGGCTCCCCAGGGCAGTAGTCACAGCACCAAGGCTGAGAGAGCTCAGGAAGCACTTGGATGATACTCTCAGGCACATGGTGTGCCTCATGACTCCCTGTGTCCGTGGCAATGCCAGGGGGTGTCACTTGAGGTGGGAACCAGCTCAATTTGACCTGGGACTCAATCTGACCCCTCCTCAACCAGCACCACCCAACATCCACTCCAGTTCCACAGCCCCAGTTTGTGTTGTTTCAGAGAAGGCATTGGGTTTCACTGCTAATGGGAGAACAATTGTGGTGGAACTTCAGAAACGCCTCATATTAACCAGAAAAAGCGTCGGAAATTTTAGAGCTTTGACCGAATTGCATCTCAAACCTTTGGGACTGGAAATCCCCGATGCGACAGCAGAACCAAGAGAAAAGCTACTATTTGTTGACAACCTCTTGAAATCATACTCTCAAAAATGTCCAGTGACTGGAAATCATTTCCCTCAAAATTTTCAGCTCGTTAAAAAGTGTTATAAATGCATCTTGGATTCCTAAAAATGGCTTGCTTTACTTTCAACTCTGAGATTCTTTCATATACATTTTTGAGACTGATTTAGGAGGATTTCCAAGGAAGAAGCAGCTCCAACCACTGTAAGAATTCCTCCCTTCCAAACCCCAAAAACCTTAACATCTAAAAAATGTGATATAAATGAAAAAAAAAGAAACAAACCCAGCATGTACACGCAACCGACTGCATATAGATCTGTGTCCTCTGCATGGGATGAAAAGAACATCTAACGCAAACCATGTTGCAGCAGCTCAGCTTTGCCATGGTGACCCCAGGATGGACCCCATGAGCTGCTCCTGTGCCCAAAATTCCCCGAAATGCTGGGCTCCCTGAGGGCTCCGAGGCACAAACCCCCTTCCAACGACCTCTTTTCTGTTCCCCTCAGCAGGGAGAGTTGTTTGTTTGGTTTAATAAGTCGCAGCAAATGGTTTAATGCAAAGCAGGAGCAAAGAACCAGCGGGGCTTGCCAGATGCAGAGCATCCTTCCTGCCCTTTGCCTGTGGCTGGACCACTTCCCTTTGGATTTTTTGAGCCTGCGAGTGTTCGGGTTGAGTTTTAAATCATCCCTGACAGGCCCAGTTGGTGACTATAACACCAGCCCAGGCAGGGAACGGCAGAAACTGGTATCAGGCTCAGGCTTAGCTTGACTGGGACAGCAGTTCCCCCCACCAAATATCCTGGTGCCTCCTTCTCCCTGGATTTCTCCTCCTCTGTCCCCAAAGGACAGACACTTGGAATTACAGGGGTACACGGTGTCGGCAACCTCCCAATTCTCTTCTTGGTACAGAAATAATCATTATTAATCCTCCAGCCTAATTTTCTCGTTTTTCCCAATTTCTCCTGTTTTTCCCCCATCTCCCCTGTTTTTCCCCATTTCTCCTGCTTTTCCCTGTTCCCTAGTCCTCGGGAGGCACCATGTGGGCTGTCCAAAGGCTGTCCAGGGCAGCAGTTCCCAGCACATCCCTCATTCCTGCCCCAGTGCGGTGTCTCTGCCAGCAGTGGCTCAAGGGAGTTGTGCAACAGCTCAAGGACAACAAGTGGAAAAATCACACTTCCAAGTGGGAGGTAACAAGATGCAATTCTGTCTGTGCAGGACAATAAATCACCTCTAAAGACTTTTCTAGCCTTGAAATATGTGGAGCAGAGGGCAAGGATGTGGCTAAGGAAGGAAGGACTGAGGTTGCTTTTGCCAGAAGGGAAAGATGAAAGCTGAAGAAATGCAACAGCAAGTTGTAGAGAAAAGGAGTAAAATATGTTCCCCATCCCTGTGCATAAGACAAGACATGCTTGGAGATATTCACCAAGACAGCCTAAATAATGAATCAGGCTCTGCAGGCAATGTCAAGTTCCTGAAAAGTCTCAGTAAATGCACGTTTGGGACAACAACAAAGTGAACCCAAGCAAATGTGCTCATTTCACCATCACCCAGAGCCAGCACAGCTCCCCAAAACTCCTCAGCACCCTCAGGGGCTTTTCAGCTATAACTGTGTTCAGAGAATCCCAGAATGGTGTGGGTGGGAAGGGACCTTAAAGCTCATCTTGTTCCAACCCCCTGCCATGGGCAGGGACACCTTCCACTATACCAGGTTGCTCCAAGCTCTGTCCAAGCTGGCCTGGAACACTTCCAGGGATGGGGCAGCCACAGCTTCTCTGGGCAACCTGTGCCAGGGCCTCACCACCCTCACAGGGAAGGATTTCTTCATTTTTATCCGTTAGCTGGAGGTCATTTGGTGTTTGTTAACAGGCCAAGCAAGACAATCCAACAGTGTAGTAGAGGAGAAAAAAGCAAAATATCGTATTTGTCTGCAAATTTTGGGGGTTAGCAAGGAAGGAGAACTGAGAGTCCAGTGCTGGTGCCAGCAACCTGCCACTTGACGGGGACTTTCAGCCATCGCCTCCAGTGATGACCTGATGAGTGGTGATCTTGGTCAAGCTTGTTCACCTCTCTCTGTGTTCACTGCTCACCTGTGCAGTGCCCAGGGCTGTGGGTGTTATTCCCAGAGAAATACGGCATAAACCCCACGTGGTGTGACTCTGTGTTCACTTTAACCCCCAGGGAAGACATTCCCTTCCTTCCCATTCCTGATATATCACATCCCAGGAGGAAGCTGAGTGGAGTCACTCACTGGTGAGCTCAGCATCTCTCTCCTCCCAGGCTTTCAATTTAAAAAGCATTACAGGGATGTAATTGGATTCAATTGCTACTGCACATGGCATCATATTCCCTATCACCAAGATTGTGTTTGGCACAGCCCCTAATGAGGGCAGCTGCAGCCCAGCCCAGCCAAGAACCTGTCAGAAAATGACAATCCAAAATAATTCTGTAAAAAAGAGAAAGTGTAATTGCCACAAAACCAAACGGGTGCTGCATTTACCTCCCTGGACTACAGAGGAGGAGCTGGATGGTGAATCTGGTCTGCTTTAAATCAGGAAGGCAGCAAGTGATGGTGGGGGGAGCAGCTGCTGACAGAGAGACCCAAAGGTGCAAATTGGACACACGCTTTGTTTCTACCACTGAACAGACACCAACCACCACCTCAGCCTCACCAACAGCCCCTGCACTTACAAAGGGGCATTTTTGCAGTGCTGTCACCCACCCTGAGGTGGCATCTCAGCAGCTTCCACTGGGGCTCCAGGAAATCTCAAAAAGAGACCTGCCCCCTGTTTAATCACCATGGGGAAGCAGCTCAAACAGGCAACTGCAGCACTTGCTAAAGAGGAGGACTTTCCCCCCCCAAAAAAGGAGCACTTTCCCCAAAGGAGAATCCTAGAACCACAGGATCATTTAAGTTGGAGAAGACTGCCAAGATCATAAAGTCCAACTGTCCCCCCATCACTGCCAAGGCCACCATTAACCCATGTCCCCAAGTGCCCCATCCACACGGCTTTTAAATCTCTCCAGGGATGGGGATTCCACCACTGCCCTGGGCAGGCTGTGCCACGGCTAGACATCACTTTCCATTAAGCAATTTTCCCTAAAATCCAACCTAAACCCCCCATGGAACAACTTAAGGCCATTTCCTCATGTCCTATCGCTTGTTACTTGAGAGAAGAGACTGACCCCCAGCTTGCTACAAGAGCAATTTCCCCAAAAAAGCCTGGAGTTGTCTGCACAAAACACCTGCTATTGGCTCCTCTCCATTTCCAGCTGCTAAATAATTTCTCACATTTCTGCTGTGTTTACATCACATGTTCTCCAAATTTTCTCTGGCCAGGTAAGAGCTTGCTGCAGCTTCCCACGGAAAATTGTCCATGCCAACACATCCAGGAATGCCAGCCGTGACCCCTTGTTGGAGCATGTGTGTCTGGGGGAAGGTTGGGTGGAGATGGCAGCTCTCTTTTTATAGTTTCAAAAATACATTAAAAATCCAGCAGTGAAGCCATTTAACAACTGGGGCAAATCTGAGCTCAGCTCCAGATTCACACTGGACATTCCATCCCTCCTCTCCAACCCTTTTTGCTGGAGAAACCCCTCCACAAACATGGGTTGGGTTTGAGCCTTTCTGTTGAGGTTACTGGTTACCCCACTCACGACAGCAGGTTTTGCAGTGTGGGCATCTTTTCCACCATGAGATCACCACCCCACTTTTCCATAAGTTCCCAAACTCTCATCAGCTATCAGGACAGGCTGGCCATGCAAGACTCCACACAGCCCATTTGCCAACCTTCTGAGCTTCTCCATTCTCCCTGAAACTGGGTATTAACTTCTCTCCTCTATATCATTCCGTGGTTTGTGGTGCTCTTGGAGGAGCCCAGTTGAGCTGTAACAGCCTCATGAGTAACCAAACAAGGGAGGGTGGATAAAGCTGTGACTTTCTGGAGGCAGATGGACAGATGGAACCAGGAGACAGCCTTGCCAGCGTTGCCTCTTCATCACTGCACAGTCACTTCTTGTTGGAGGACATTTCCATTGCACACCTTTGTGCTCGTGCTCAGATAAATCACACCCTGCGATTTTAATGTTCATAAATAAAAATGCAGAACAGGCACAAACCATGTGTGTGTTCAGCCACAGGGATCTTCATTAAAGCCCTCCCTGGTGCTCTACAGCAGGAGCAAAGTGCATACAGGGTAAGTTTTGTGCTTTTTTGGACCAAAACCCTGGCTGTGTGTCCTCGTTATCAATTCAAAATGTGCAATCAAAGCATCCTGACATCCTGCTGGAGATGAATAATTTAGAGACAGAAGTCTCTGCTCTCACTGCCACAGACATAACTTGCACTGACCACAAGCAAAGCAGGAAAGAACAGAACTAGAAAATTAATTCGAGTTCTCCACTGCTTTGAAAGTCAAATGCTGGTTTTGTTTTCAGGGTCTCACATGGTAAATATTCAAGATGAGCCCAAACCACAACATTCAGCTCCAAATCGGAATTTTCCCAGCATTCAGGGGTACAAGGATTAAAGGGGTTGATTCAGAAGTGAAGTCTGGCCTTCAATTTTTTCTCACGTTCAGGGATTTCTGGATCAAAGTGCAGGTTTTGGTCCATCTCTGGGCCACAATCAGTATCACACCTGCCTGGATCAAGCAGGGAACCTTGAGCTTAATGAGCCACATACCAAAATCTTCATGTAGGGAAGAGTCCCGAGACACATGTTGGGATCCCATAACCAGGGGGAACCCCAGGAGAAGTTCACCAGGGGTTGAAGAAGTCCAGATGGGTAAGAAGTGAGATTTGGAATCCCACCTCCCTTACCAACTTGCTAAGCAACAGATTATTTTTAATCTTTCTTTGGCACATCTCCACTCTTTGTCCTTTAAGTGGCAGCATCTCCCAGCCTGAGGAAAGCATCATGAAAGTAACAAATAAGTAAATAAATAAGAGACTGAAGTGCCTGGACACTTGTGTGCTGCAGCAGCCATAGCTCATCACATGAAGGGCTGAAGGGTTTAGAACAAGTAGCACTCGACAGACTTGATCTTTTTATCCCCCCTCATTTCCATTCCCTTATAATGGCTCTGAAGCAACCGGCCCATGGTATTTCCCATACTTTGTCTAAACTCAGAGAGGAAAAAGCATAAACATTTCAGCAACAGCCACTGAGACATTTTACTAATTGGCAAATGAGGCAAAACCTCCTCCCCCACACTTTCCCCATATGTTCATAAGTACATTGAGTGTTTATTGCACCAACCACAACCCTGCATTAACTGTGCTCCTCATAACACAACCCTGTCCTTAGACAAAACAATGACAATTCAAATAATAAAGAATTAATAACAATGGCTAGCACTAATGAGCCCTTCCATAACATCTCCCAAGTTTTATGCAAATTAATGATTCCCATAAGCAACACGAATGTCAGATGGTGCACAGCTCCAAAAGGATCACGGGCAATCCTGGAGCATAAGGAATAAGTCTGCAAGGCATTTGTCACCCCAGTGTGTCCCCTTACCCTGGAGAATGTGGCAGCTCATCAGGGAGGAGGCTCCAAGCTCTGCTGGTTCATGCGCATCAAAGCAGGCAGGAGCACCATGGGAGAATTATCCACAGAGACAGACCAGTGCCAACACTTTGTGACAAAAGGGAGCTCTAATACCATCCAAAATAGGGGTTTTAACAGCTGGATCCATAAATAATCCAAGATGAGGGTGATGGTCCCCATCACAGTGTGGATACAGGTGGTGCCTAAAACCAGCCCTAAACCAACCAAAGGGGCAGCAAAGAACAGGAAAAGCACCTTGAACCACCTTTTTGTGACCTCAGAGGTTGTAAAATAAGGATTTGGAAACGTTTCCAAGGAAAAACACCCCCCCGGTGTTTACAGGGAGATGGACATGCTGCCGGATCCAATGGAAGGTGTCCCTGCTCATTCCATTGGGGTTGGACTAGATGGCCTTTGAAGGTCTCTTCCAACCCAAACCATTCCATGATTCCTGTGTGCTCAGAGCACTCTGGCTCATGCCAGGAGCACCTGTGCAAAGGGTTCATGCAGTGCAGGGGTCTGTGTTATCTACAATAGTTTTTACGAGTAGTTCAGTCCACCTGGATCTTCTCACATGCTTTCTTGCTCTTCAAAAGCCCCTTTATTTTCAGAGCCGCTGAACAGTCAAAATCTTTAGTAAAGTCATTGCAGGTACTCACCACTTCTGAAAACCACTTTCCCATCCAAAAGCCCAGTTCAGCAACCTCATGACAAGCATTAAAGCCCTTGAGCAGATCCACTGAGATGGCTCAGATTTGTACACTGTACTACTTGCAGGTAGTCCAGAGAAAACCCTCTTCCCAGATTTCCTCCACCAAGTCAGGCCTACAGGGTCCAAAACACACTGTGAGCTGCTCTTTGCTACACTGAAACCTCATCCAAGAGGTTTGGCAAAAGCCAGGTCGATCCCTGCCTGTCTGTCTCCTAGCCAATGATCACAAGGCTGATTATTTAATATTTATAGTATGTTGGTACCCAGAAGCTCCAGCATGGAGCATGGATTCCATCCCACTACACCCTGTGCAAACAAACCACTTGGAAGGCAGTGACTGCTCTGAGATGCTACAGGAGCTGCATCAGAGCCTTCCCAGTTCTGTAAACCCAGACAGCAGCTATTAAACCCCTGCTGCAGAGAAGAACTGGGACATGGAGAATGGGATAGAAGGAATTTCTCCATCTATAACCATCACAGCTCCATAAAGTTGTTTAAAATAGAGAATTGAGATTGTTTTCTTTGTTGAAATCCTATGTTTATTATTAGTTATGCTTCTGAGTATAAATAAATACGTAATGGATTGCATGTTGGTTAATTCCCTTCATTGTGCTCTTAATTGCTTCCTTGTTTGCATTTTACTTTCCACTCTGCTATATCCTCATATTTCAGCATAAGCTCATCCCTTCCAAGCTTGTTTATTGTATTTACATTTCCAGAAACTGAAAGGTCAAGAGAAAATATGATTTTTTTATGGAACTTCCTAATACCAACAGGACTTTAACATATGGCACAGTTCCCCACCCACCCCTGGCACACAGAGCCCGGCTTTGCTGCTAAGCCCAGACTCCACCAGGCAAGTTCCAGCTTCTCTGAAACATCCTCCCATGTTTTCTTTCCCAGACAGGAGGCTTGTGTTGGAGCCCTCACCTCACATCCCTCAAGAGAACATTCTCCTCACCCACAGGAGAGATGTTCCTTGGGCAGGGATGCTGCCAAAGCAGCCAGAGCCCTGCAAGCACCTCCTCACCCTGGTTTGTGGGGCCACCCTTGGCTGAAAAGTGAGCTGTCAGCTCTTCTGGCACCACGTGATGATGCTTCCCAGCAGGACTGGTGGATTTGTCTGCGTGGATGTTCCCATGAGTGAGTGGGAGCAGAGGCTGCCGTGTGCTCGGGAGCACAGTGAGAACCCCTGGGAGACCCTTAGGGCAGGAGTGCTGGGCCAGGGACCTGGAGAAGGGATATGTCCATGGGGTTTTGAATGACAGAGGTGTCATCAAGCACTGACAGACACTAAATCTGCTCCCCAACCTACAGCAGGACATAACCCACATCCTGGCATGACCTGCATCCCAGCTCCATCTCATCCCAGCATCCTCTGCATCCCCCCCTTGAACACACTATGATCTTTGCTCCCAAAATCAGTGAGATAAAGCTGAAATCCTTTCTGCACCCCACACATATCTCAGTGCTGGAGCCTCCACAGGCAGCTCCAGACACGTAGGAATCATTTCCATGTGCATTTGTTCCGCGGGCAAAGCGTTGGGATTGCACAGGGACATGGGTGGGAAGCGTGTGCTGGGATGAGCATATTTCGAAGGTGAGTGCATGAGAGAAGGAGCTCTGAGTTCATTATTGGAAGTGCAGAGAAACACACACTTTTTCCAAACAAATATTAGATCAAGATGACGTTTGTGCACAGAGGATGAACCAGTTCTTCAGCCTGGAGAAGAGAAGGCTCTGGGGAGACCTTAGAGACCTTTTGTGTGCCTAAGGGGGCTCCAAGAGAGATGGAGAAGGACTTTGGACAAGGGATGGAGTGACAGGACAAGGGGGAATGGTTTTAAGTTAAAAGAAGAGAGATTTGGGTTAGAAGTTAGGAAGAGATTCTTCCCTGTGAGGGTGGTGAGGCCCTGGCACAGGTTGCCCAGAGAAGCTGTGGCTGCCCCATCCCTGGAAGTGTCCAAAGCCAGGTTGGACTGGGCTTGGAGCAACCTGGTGTAGTGGAAGGTGTCCCTGCCCATGGCAGGGGGTGGAACAAGATGAGTTTTAAGGTCCCTTCCAACCCAAAGCATCCCATGTCTGGGTCTCAAGACCAGCAGTCAGTCCTGCTGCAGAGGTGAATCAGGCCACGTGTGATGTTTTCCAGCCCTGCCACCACTGCCAGCCCCCAACCAGCACTGGGCTTTATTTATTTTATTTTTGAAGCCTCTCCTCAGACTATAAAGCCGTCCAGAGTTTCCAATAAGCATCTGCTCATTGGGACTCCCACCCTCAGTCTGGTTCCTCCTTATGCTTCTCAAAAAAAGGGCTGATTTTTGGTAGGCAAACAGAGGCTTAACATTCCTAACGCAACCTTAAGAGAGGTAAGGAGAAAAATATGCAGGGACGTGAAGCAAATTCCTGTCTAATTCCTCGGGAGACCCAATCAATGGAAGACTTCTCCTCTCTGTTTATTTTCTTCCCAGCAGAAATCCCAGTCTGTCCTCTTCCTCTTCCAAAAATCCAATAGTGCTCCACACCCAGGAGCTGTGACATCAGAGGATATTTTAGGAAGGCAAATTTGTCCCCAACCCAGGTCTGGTCTCGTTCCCTTTCCCTCACACAACCCCAGCCCAATCCCAGAGCTCGCTGCAGAGGAAAGTCAAAGCTGGCTACTGGATGCCAAACCTGGAGGTAAAATGGGAATTTAAAAAAGAAGGAATTGTCTTTTCCAGTAATTTCCCTCTGAAGAAATAATATGCTTGGCTTGTCTTTGTGTTGATACAAGGGTGACTCATTAAGCCAACAATGTGAGACTGTTTTAAGGTTAATGGCAGGCATCTAGAACTGGCACCGTGTCAGTTGGCAGCTCCTGAGCTCAGCTCAAAAATGCACTTTTATCGCTGTAATGTATCCGGAATGCAGCCATACCTAAAGAGTTCATTCTCAGACTCAGTTTAAAGGCTATTTCAGAGTTCATTTGCTCCTGGCTCCAAACTCTGCTGGAAAACCACCCTTGCAAACCCCTCTTGTGCCCACCCTTTGTGTCTTCGTGGTGTGTTAGAACCCAGTTGTGTCTCTGCATATTCTCATTTAACCCAGGTCTGGTCTAACCCAAAATTCTGTGGATGACTAAGGACCCAGTCTCCTCACTGCAAGAGCTTTAGAACCCTCTCAACACCCCTTTGACACCATCCTTTAGAACATAACTGGGACCCCACTCCAGAGTACTTTCTGACCTCCACCTGAGAGCTGAAAAAAAGCTGCTCTCCCTACATTTTCCAAGGAGACCTCCAACCAAACCAACCACCAATAGTGGTAAAAAGAGGGGAAAAAAGAGCTAAAATAGCTTCTTCCACCCTTCCTACATCATAAAATTAAGAGGGGGGACAAAAAAGGCAAAAAAAAGGGCAAGAATATTCTCCACTTGCACGTCACCTCTGAATTTTCCTTTAACTTTTAAAAGATGTTTGGTTGGTTGGTTACAGCCATCCTGTGGACAAATGCCTACATCCTTACTCACAAACTGCTCAGGCAGAATTCCCAGGGAAAACAGTGGGCCAAGTCTTCAACTGCTTCATCCCAATCCTACCAAAGCAGGGCTCTGTTAGCCAGGGACACGCAGAGAGCTGGAAACTCGGCCTGCTCCGAGCTGCCTTAAACAGGAGAGGAGAATGGGGAAAATCTCTTTCTCAGCATCAAAAGCCTCTCCTCCCTCCTGAGAGGGACGCAGGGGACTCTGAAACGCTCTCCCACATCAAGAAGGGTGATGCAAGGCTGATGGACCGAGCACCAGAGTGGCCATACCAGGACCCAAGGCGCATCCAAGGCAGGTTTCGTTTCCAGCAGTGGCTCAGAGCCATGGGAACAGTATAAAAACCAGAAGCATCAAGTGATACTCCCCCATGATCCTCTGTGAGCCTCCAGCTTTTTTGCATCACCAGGATGCACCGTGCCAGGTGCTTTGTCTTTGTAGCTATTAGTCCTTGGCTGCTGCTCCTGCCAAGGTCCCCATGGGGCAAGTTCTCTGCTGGGCTTCCAAAATCCTGTAAGCACGTGGAGCTTCGAGGCACAGCACAACCCCTCTTGCAAAAGTGGCCTGATGAGTTGAGTATTAGTCAGGTTAAGCCTCATTAAACATCTGCTCAGCGTTTGTAGGACCAGGCCTTAATGCTTAGGGTTGTTTTTTTCCAGAGATAATGATCCTTTTTCCATCAGATTCCCAGTGACAGAGCAATACATCATTCTAACCATGGGCAAAGCTCTCTAAATGCAAACCTGCTGCTGCAGCTCCCTCAAAAATGGGAATAATCAGCCCTAGAATCCCAAATTTACACACCTATAAGCAGAACAGACACATCTCAGAGATCCAGGACTAGGAAACACACCTGCTGTCAGGCTTTGGAAAAACTGGCCCCCATTTATTCGGGATGGGGATGTTACAAATATAAGTAACTCTAATAAGTTATCTCTGTTTTCCATCTTAAGGGGTCTTCCAGCTTTGTTTGTCTTTAGGAGCCCATCATATTCCTAAACTTATCCCCCTGAGACACTGGCTCATGTGCCATAAACCTTTATCTTCTTTTCCTGCACTGGCAAAGGTTTTCCTGGAGAAGTTGTGGCTGCCCCATCCCTGGAAGTGTCCAAGGCCAGGTTGGATGGGGCTTGGAGCAACCTGGGATAGTGGAAGGTGTCCCTGCCCATGACAGGGGGTGGAACTGGAAGAACCACCTCTCCCTGCCATCATTTTGTTGCATCCAAAGGCACTTCAGATTTGTTGTATCCTGAAATTAGGAAGCAATCCTGTTCTGCTCCAGAGGCCCTTCCAGGCTGCCTCTGGAGCAGGGGAGCAGAGCTGGCTAACGGCAGCAGAGGGCAGTGGTTGATTCCCACTGGCCAATTTGTCACACTGTCACAATGGAAACAGAGACACGTGTTCCTAATAATTCTCCCCATAAACTACACACATGGACAAGTCTGAGCTGAAAGGTTAAGTCTGGAAAATCAAAGACAGCAGGTGAAACTAAAGGAGAGCACAGACACCCACCTCGATTCAGCGCCCACCATGGTGATGATGCAAAAGCAAGTGAGCAGCAGTGATTACGAACCACTCCTGCAGAGACAGAGGTGTTTTTTTCTCTTTTTCTTAAGCTGCCTACACAGGGACTGTGCCTCAGTTCAGATAAACCCCAAACCTTTCAAAAAACCCCCCAAGCCCCCCACTCAGCTCCAGTAACAAGAATTTTTTTCCATGCTCCAAAAGTTCTGTTTTTTAAAAAACAGAAACAATTCTCAAGTAAAACAACTATTTTCTGTTTCATTCAAACACCCTGCCAGTGCCAGCCCTAATCTCCTTTGCAATTGCTCTTAATTAAGGCAAGAGATCCAGAAGCTTCAAACCCATCTGAGCATCCTTCATTCCAAGGGAGAGAATCCAAAAAGCCTCCCCAGCAATCACTGCACTCCTCCTAAGCACCTCCACATGTCCCCCAGCCATCCTCCTTCTCCTGCACATCCAAGGCTGAGGTTGTCCAGCCACTTCCCTCTCGTTTTATGAATCACTTTTGTTTTTTTAATGCAATTTCTCTCCAGGCCAAAGAGTTCTGAGAGGAACAGAAGTAGAAAAGGGACAATTAAAAGTTTTCAAGGAGGCCACCGACCATGCTAATGGTGAACAGCTTTCCTTACTTCACTGCACGTAAAGTTGGTGTTCCCAAAGCCAAGGGGAGAGGGAGGATGAGGAGGAGCAGCTGCTCTGTTGGGCGTCCCAACGTGCTTCAGATCCCTCATCCTCCTGGCTCCTCCAGCCCAGCCTCACATCCATGCTGCCCAACTCCTGGCAAAGCCCAGACCTCCCACATCCAGCCCCATGTGGCTCCCTCCAGCCCTCCTGATCCTGGCCCATCCCAGCTGTCCTCCAGCCCGAGCCGTGCTCTCTGCGTGTCACCCTGACATTGGAAGCCTCGGCTCCTAAATGGAGATCTCTTGGCTCATGGCACCCCACGGACAGGGAACAGCTGGGAAATGCTTCAGCCCAGACAAGGAGCCTTTTTCTAGCATTTAAAAGGTCAGGAACCAAATCCATCTCGTTGCACAGCACGTGGAATTTCAGCAGGCTGAAAGGCCAGGCCTTCCCAGCGCCGGCGTTACAGGAATGTTTCGGAGCAGGACGCCACTCCTGAAGGATGCTCCAGACCTTTTGGAGGGTGTTAACCCAAGGATCACACACCCCCCACTCTCCCAGCTCAGTTCAGAAGGCTTTCCCTTTCACAATTTGGCCCCTTTCCCTGCTGGCTCCGTGCCTGTAGCTGGCAGTTCAAGCATCCCAGCAGATCCATAAATAATTCAACAGCTTGCTAAAAAAAGGGATCAATCATGTTTATGGTTCTGAAACATGCACAAAACTGAGGCAGAGACCCCGAGTATCAGGAATAAGTCAGGAGAAGTCAGGGGGAACATCACAAGGGAAAGCACTGGAGAAGGCAGCTCCAACAGGACTGAAGGAGGGGAGAAAACCCTCTGACTTTTAATTAAATCTTCAACAAAAGAAAAAACCACAACTTTCCCATTTCCAGACGAGGATATTTCAGGGCCCTAAGCAGCCATGTGAGAAGTTCCAGCTAGAGTAAAAGCCTTTTTACACATCTTCCAGTAGCATATGCTTTAAAAATCACACGAGAGAGGAGCACGCACTTCCTTGGCTTTCCGTGCCTATTTATTTCCCAGCTCCAGGAGCAAAGTATGCCACAGAGACAGATTTCATCCCTCCTTACAGCTACTGCTGCTCTGCTGATATGCAAATACCAGCACTCACTCAGGCTCTTTGGGAAGTTTATTAGCCCTCTTTCCACATTGCTGTTATTTTAGTAACACCATCCGAGGCAGAAATGGCAATTCCATGTCCTGTGCTCTGCAGATACTGATGTAAAATTAAAAGACTATTTTCTTGTACAGAGATCTCCAAATGTTTCTGGCAGGGGGAATGTCTGACAACTGACTGGGCTCCAGCCCACGCTGATGAGTGCTGTTTTCTCTGCAGTTTTCCTTTTTTTTTGGCTGTTGGGCTAAATGGAGTGAAAAGAGACCTTTTTTTAATGTACTATCATAGAAATGTATCTAAAATCAGGGCCTTACTCCAGCAGGAGGAGCCTGCCAGCATTTCAGACCCCCTGGTCATGCAGGCTGGAAAGGTCCTCCCTGAGCATCAATAGCAGAAGGACGCACTGTCCATATTTTCTGTTAGAGTACCCCACCAAAATCTTGGGGTAGATTCAAATCCTCATTTTCCTCCTTATTCAGCAAGAAACATGGGATATAGAGATGAACTTGGAGCTGGGTCAGGCTGAATTCAGCTGCCCGTCCACCCACAGCTGGGTGGATTCAGCTGCACATCCATCTCCCAGCTGGGTTTGGACCAGGATCATGGGGTCAGGTTTAGGTGCCATATCCACCTACTTTCAGCTTTCTGCAGCCTCCCATCTCTGGACGAAATGACATTAAAGAAGAGGATAAAGGCAACAAAGGGCTTTAGGATAAAAAATGCTGCCTTGTTTTTAACTGTAAGTGCATTTAATTGATGTAAGTGTTCACAGGGAGGGATCCAGAAGTTTTCAACACTTGGAGGAGGAGAATTCCTGCTGCTCTGCTGGGGAGGTGATGTTAGAACTTAATAAAATCTCCCCATAGTAAAACATGGTCCCAAACCTACCAAAAGAGCTTTGGAATGCTGAAATGTCTAATACAACCCCACTGCTTCCCTACACAACTCAGATTGGTCCTCAGTCCTTTCCTGTTCTGTCCTCAAGGTCCTGCTCTCCTCTTACTTCACAGGCACAAGAGCTCTAAAGCAAAAAGACTGGGAACATCCCAAGTTTCTTATGCAAAACCTCTTCCCTCTGAAGTAAACAACCCTAATCCAAAGTAAAAATAGCACACAGAGTAAAAACCACTCCCAAATGTCAGGACTTCTTTCTTTTCCTGGAAGCAGGCAGAGAGCCGAGAGGAGCAGGACCAGCACTGTGGACAACTTGGATTACTGGCCCAAGGAGAGAGATCCTGGATTTCCTAAACATTGCAAAACACTGAATTGCCCTGTTGACACCACATGTCGTTTGTTTCTCAGTGCTGCACTGAGATCCAGCTTTTTCCAAAGGCACGTGCATGTGTCCAAAAGCTTTGTAAACACAGGGACACTTCCAGCAGAGCAGCTGGAGGGGACACCCTTCCCAGCCTCTGTCCTGGTGTGCTCCCCACAGAGCACAATGGTGCCTTTGCAGGCCCAGCACTGCCCCCAGGACTTGCTCCTGCCTTTCTTTCCTTCTCCATCCTTCCCACAGAGATACAAGTCTTGAGAGGAGCCTTTCAAAGCATAAATTCCTTTAGCCTGGCTGAACACCAGTAGAAACGATCCCTTTAAAACCTTCCTATTTTTTTCTACTCCTCGTTTCACCTTTGTCACTTGAGTGAGCCTTTCTGGTTCAACCCCAACATGCCCCGCTGATGCTCACAGGGGTATAATAAAGAAATAATAGAGACATATCTTGGCTTAATCACAGATTTGATAAATGGCACAGCAAGACTCCACATAGAGCCAACCACCTGCCCAAAACTCATGGATTTAAGAAGAACCTGGAGTTACAGGATGAGAGGGAATGGCTTCAAAGTGACAGAGAGCAGGGTTAGAGGGGATATTGGGAAGAAATTCTTGGCTGTGAGAGTGGTAAGGCCCTGGCATAGGTCAAGAGAAAGGAACGGGAAGGGAGGGAGGGGAAAAAGAGAGAAAAGTAGAAAAGTATCCAGGTAACCGTTTCCTTTGTGAACAGACTCCTCCAAAATGTAGGTGGTAGGACAAATCTGTTTCTGGAGAAGCTATATGGAGAACTTGGCCATGGTGAGCTTCCATCCAAAACATGCCTTATTGCTGTTGGGCTGGGAGGATGATTGTAAGTCCAAAGAAAAGAAAAGAAATAATAATAATAATAAAAAAAATCAATGGAACTGAGCTTTAAAGCCAGCGACTTCCAAATGCTGTTTGGACACTGGCAAGCACATGCTCCATTTCAAACTCAGGAGAAGGGAAAACAAACATGCCACTACTGGGAACACACTGGAGGTCTTTAGCTGGGGATGTGGAGAGGAAGCTCCCTCGCCAGCCCACACAAACACTCACAGCTCAGACTCTTGGATCCCTCGCTCAGAACAGAAGGAAATGTGAGGCACTTTTGGAGACGGACATTTGGCTTGTTTTGCAGTGACCTGCCCTGGCACAGACCCTGCAGATATTCCAGGGCACAGGAATTGCCAGGGAGGAGCTGCAGCAGCTCTGTGACCTGATCATCATAATCATCATCACTATCATCATCACAGGATAAGGCATTTGCATCATGCTTTGTGCATCTGTTCCAAGGTGGTGGCGAGCATCCAAGGAACATCACATTCCAGGTGCTGCTGAGGAAGCTGCACTTCACCTTCCCACAACACAAACAAGGATTAGGGATATTTAGTATGTTTTACAAACCCACAAAGTGCTCAGCAAACCCCTCCACAGCCTGAGATCAGCAGAGTGATCAGTACTTTCTTGTAGCTTAGTTTGGGAAAACCAAAAGGCAGGAGAACTGACAGCAAGCCTGGAATTCTATGAGGATATAAGTGACCAGAATTGCCACTCATTCCACCTCAGGCAACATCCAGTATGTCTCCTGCTCTGTCCTAACCATCTGCCAGAGCTTGAGCTTTGCAGAAAACCTCTTCCATCCTTCCTGCCTCCCCACTCCAGGTCCCCCCACTGCATCCCTCCCTGCAAAGAGCAGCACTCTCTTGAGTGGGTCTTTCTTGAGGGTGGGTTTGGGTGAAGAACGGTGGGTTAATGGGGGAACAGCTCCCCCAAAGGGTTTGCACACCCTGAATCCATAACCAGGGTTTTGGGGGCTGACAGCCTGCATGTGATCAGAGCTGAGTACACCCCTGGCAGGTCATCCCACTTCCCTCCTCCTCATCATCTGGTTTTTATAGCCCCCCTGGCAGAACATTTGACAGCTTCACAACCTTGAGTGCACTCAGCTGTGGGAGGGAGGGCAGAGCTGGCGGCTCCATCCCACACTCAGGGAAGGAAAAGGAGGAAAGTTGCTGAGGAAACATGGGCCAAAACACCAAATGGACTTGGATCCCCATAAATCCAAAAAGCCACTTTGCTAAAACAAGGGATAATCTCCCTTCTCAAGTCCAGCTACTATGACCAGCAATTAAACATCTCCAGTTTGCTGTTTGCAAGGCTCTGGCACAGAGGAGGCCATGGAAAATCCCTGTAGCCCACGGAATGTGAGCTGGGATATGGCTCTCCACACACACACACCCCCACACACCAGTGTCACCAGTGCTGGACCCTGCTGGTTCTCTTTCCTCCCAAGCCCCATCTTATCTGTGGCTCTTCTCAGAGAGTTTGGGTTTCTTTTCCGCAACCATTCCAACACAACTTATGGCATCTTCGCAGGGCACCCAACATGGTCAATTTGCTCCCATAAACACCCACAGGGGTACCACAGGATAGCAACAGAGAAAAGGGGGAAATACAATTTATGGGGCTTTACTCCTATAGATGGTCAGTAGCCTGTAAGAAAGATGGAAAGAATCTATTTACAAGAGCATGGAGTGACAGGAGAAGTATAAAATGGCTTCAAACTAGAAGAGAGTACGTTTAGATGGGATAGTAAAAAAAAAAAGTTCCATAGGAGGGTGGGGAGGCCCTGACACAGGTTCCCAGAAAAGCTAGAAGTGTTCAAGGCCAGGTTGGACAGGGCTTGGAGCAACCTGATCTAGTGGAAGGTGTCCCTGCCCATGGCAGGGTGGGACTAGACATGATGAGCTGTGGCTGTTTGGTCAAATTTGGTCACCTGGAGGTGACACTGAAAGGTGACATTCCAAATAAAACCTCAGAGCACTTCCAAGGACCTGCCATGCTTACAGGGAGATGGAAAGGAAGGATTTACAGGCTGGGAGGGCAGGATAAATTAAAAAGCAGTAATTAAGTGTCAACACACATCACGTGCATAACTTGAGACATGAGGGAGAGCAGCAATTTCCTCCTTGCCCACCACATCTCAGTATCCAGGTCCAGATCCCATGTCAGGACACTCTTCCCACTTTCCTGCCCAAGTAGAACACAGATCTGAGGCTGCTCTACTAAACCAAAATAAAACAGGAGATGACTGACTGATCCTGCCTATAATACAAATGACTTGCTAGAGACCAGTAAGAGATTTTTATTTCCTAAAAACATTCACAGCCATCCCAGGAAGGGTAATTCCCATTTGTCAACTTGAGTTTTTCCTGGCAGTACCTTCTAATCTCTTGGCACTGCTTTGCAAGTTAAAGCAAACAGATGCGTTTGCAGCTCTGCCTCCTGCACGCATGTCAGGTGTGAGAGCTGATCAAAGGCCCCCTCACAAATATCAGAGCTGCATTTTGATGACAAATTGAGATTTGATTAATTCTTTTTAAGTGCTCCCTCTCCCCAGAAGATATCAACTATTAATCAGAAATTTGGGAAGAAATTTCTCTAGGCTTTGCTTTGCCATATTTTTTTCTCTTTCCTGAAGAAAAGCAGAGTTTTCCCTTGGGCAAAACCCTTTTTTCTTTTAGCTTCAGCCACCTCCATGTGCCATCACCAAACTGTGCCTGATGAAGTTAAAGGGATAAGAACAAATTTAACAGAAGCAGCAGCATAGAGCTGATTTTTTTTTTAAATCCTCTTTTCCCTGAGCACTCCTACAAATGTTTTCTGTTAACCTCACAACAACTTATTACCTCAAGAGCAAAGCTCGTGTGCTATAATGGGTTGTCTCAGCCACTGCCAGGTTCCCTGGGAGAAATTCCCACCTCCTCCTGTGGCAGCCACCCCACTAAACCCACCCAGAGCTTGATGATGGGGCGAGGAGAACAGGTCTGGATCAGCCATCCAGGTATGGGTCCAGCCATGGCAGAGCCCAGCACCAGCTGATGGGATGCATGGGAATGTCCTGAAGTTGTGTCAGGGGAGGTTTAGGTTGGATATCAGGAAAAGGTTGTTCCCCCAGAGGGTGGTTGGGCACTGAACAGGCTTCCCAGGGCAGTGGTCACAGCAGCGAGGCTGACAGAGCTCAAGAAGCTGGACAACACTCTTAGGGACAGGGTGTGACTCCTAGGGATGGTCCTGTGCAGGGTTAAGAGTCAGATTCAATGATCCCTGGTGGGTCCCTTCCAGCTCAGGCATATTCTGTGATTTACAGGAACAGTGACCTGGAGCTCCCTGTGATGCTCCACTTCCTCCACTCTGCCCGGGTGTGCTCCTGCATCCATGAGGATTCCAAGCTCCAAATTTCCCTCCCAGCAGCACCTCAGGTACAAGCAACAGGATCCATATCAAGTGTGGATCATAAATAATTTGGGTTGGAAGGGACCTTTGAAGGCCATCTAATCCAATCCCCTGCTATAAGCAGGCAAATCTTCAACTAGATCAGCCTGCTCAGAGCCTCATCCAACCTGGCCTAGAGGGTTTCCAGGGATGAGGCATTCCAGGGATGTTTGGAGGTGCTACGTGGCCTGGATGGGATGCAGTGCTCCGTTACATCCTGCCCCCCAACACCACCCAGGATTAGGGACACACCACAGGGTGTGCACAAAACCCTTCTCCTCCCTGACTTTCCTGTTCCCTCCTCCCTCCAGCCCAGCCAAGCTCAGCTCCCCCGCCAGGGGAGGAGGGGGCTGTGTAAATCCCGCGGCCCCAGGGAAGCCTTTGAATTCCCTCCCAGCAGCCAAGTCCTCCGGACGAGCTTCTCCGCACGCAAAGCTGCCGGGACAGCGAGGGCGTCTGTCAGCAGGATTTCCCTCCTCGTAATTTAAGTGCACGGAGAGGCTGCATCCCATTCCTACGGCACAAATCCCGGCAGAACTCGGACACCTGGCCAAGTTAGTAACACCCAGGTACTGAGGGGCTCTGCAGGCACTCACAGACTCAGGGACTACAAACCAGTTGCTGAATCATGGAAAAAAAACCAAACAAACCAGAAGAGACAACCAGGGAGTTTGGGACAGCAGGGGGTGTGTCCGTGCTTTCCCATCTCCTGGGTCACTCCTCCCAAGGAGCAAAGATGGGAGCCAGATTCCATGTCTGGAAGGAGGATCCTCTCATCCTCCTGCTCCGAGGAGTGAGAGGTGCTTTGGAGTGAGAGCCAAGGAGCCCCTGGGCAGAGCTGTCACCACCAGTGGTCCCACACCAGTGACACAGGGTTGGTGTCACAGACTCATCGGCTCGGTGGCAATTCTGGCAGGAGGTGCCTTGAATCGCCCACAGGTTTTTTTTACAGGGGGGACTGTGTTTGGATTTGTGCCATGAAAACGTTGTCCTATTTTAAAAAATAAAAGCTCAAAAATGTAACCCTGCAGCCAGGGCTGGTGTCCTCAGCACAAAAAAGGCATGGCCCTTGGAGCAGCTCCAGAGGAGATCACAAAGATGCTCAGCCTGGAGAAGAGAAGGCTCCAAGCAGACCTTAGAACCTCTTCCAGTGCCTAGAAGGGACTTATAAAATAGAGGGAGAGTGACTTTACACAGGCAGGTAATGACAGGACAAGTGGGAATGGCTTCAGACTGACAGAGAGCAGGATTAGATTGGATATTAGGATTCTTATAACCATGTAATCACACAGACCTTCAATGAGGGCAGGGCAGAGGGCCACAAGGCATTTTTCCAAGTGGTTATGCTGTAGGGATGGGAAGCAATCAGAAATCCCCTCAAGATCTGCAAGAATGCTCATAGTGCTCCTAAGATTTATCTCACACACGCAATGGGGATGCTTCAAAGGAAACATTTGCTGTAGGATTGCCCCAAGAAGGTAGAAGGGAGAATATTAATTACAGGGAGAGGTTTTTATTCCAGTAAAAGTGAAATCTAGGCAGTTGACTTACTTGGTTTTTCTCTTATTCTTTGGAGGCACAAATAGCACACTTTGGGAAGTGCAGGTCCTGGTGTTCCCACTTCGATGATAGGCAGAAGAAGCTAAATTTGGGATCTGCTAAGGTGATGTGCACATGGATTCCTAGTGCAGTCTGGCATATCTGGACTCCCCATGGTCCTCCAGCAAATCCTTGCTGCTGCTGACTGTGGCTGTCCAGCCAGCACCTCCCTCTCCCAGACCATATTGCCTCATCCCACGTATTTCAAATTCCTTTAAAGGTCTTGACTACTGAGCCAGTTTTCCAAGATGCTGGGAATCTCCATCACCACCAAGTCAGGAAGAGTCACAAATGCATCAGATCTTAAGAACACAAACCAGACTCACTCCCAAAGCATTCCTGCAGCGTGAGCATGGATTATCCTCAGACAGAATCAACAGGACAGACAGCTAGGGAGAAACACAGGGCACAGGCAACAAGGAACAGGACACTGTAGTGACCAGGGTCACACCACAGAGTCAGGAGCAGACTCAGGAATTACATTCCTGCATCCCGTTGCTGAGTGACTCCTTGTGCTCTTCCCCCATGAACAAGATGTGCTGCAAAGGAAGGAGATCTGAAGCTGCAGCAATGGTTTGTGTTCCTGCTCAGCTGCAGCTGGATGTTGCTCTGAGGCAAAGCTGATGGGACTTGATTTATTTATTGGATGATGGACACGATTCAAAACCACAGCACTGAACCCCCAGTTCTGCAGGGTCTGTTTAAAGGTGAACATAAATCAAAAGCCCTGAGATGTTCCTTCTGTTCCTGCACATCACCTCCACCTGTCACCTCTTCCTTTGTCCCAAACAGAGCAAGAGCTGTGGTTGTCCCACTTGGTAACGTCCTCCTGCCTGGAGCTGCTGCTGGGGCTCAGGGACACGGGAATGTCTATTCCCACGTGCTGGTGGACTCCATGTCCTGCAGCACTGGGACAACCCCACGTGTGCACAACATTATGTAGGAAATTCAGTCTGACTCATCCCTGAAAACAACCACAAACATCAAGGAAAAGAGCCACTGGTCATTATTTTTTTCCCTAAGGATAAAGGTGGTGAGGCCCTGGCACAGGTGGCCCATAGAAGCTGTGGCTGCCCCATCCTTGGAAGTGTCCAAGGCCAGGTTGGATGGAACTTGGAGCAACCTGGTCTAGTGGAAGATGCCTTAGACCAGGGGAAGGAAAAGCCTTCAGAAGCTTTCCTGCTGATGCCTTGTTATAATTTACATCAACAAATGTCTTCATTTTTAATAACATTGTCATCTCACCTATGTAAAATATGTATTAAAATTAAACCCCATAAAGTTTGGCTCTGATGCTGTAGGTTAAACAAACATCCCTTCAATTTGCCAGGAGTCCTATAGCAAATGCTCAAATTGTTCACATTATTCAGCCAGCCCATTTTTTATTAAAAAAAGAGAGAACCTACAGAATACTCCCATCCATTCTCAGAATCTGCAACTATGCCATGAGCTTTCCTCACTCCCAAGGGATGGCACAGAAAATTCCATGCCTCTCCCAACAGATCCATGCTGCAGAATTGGAAGCAACTTGAACACAGGATCTAAGCTGCTGCTGCAGGTTTTTCACCTGGAGAGGGGTGTCACAGTTCTGGATATCTGTCGGTTTGTTCCTAAGAAATATAAGAAACCCAGAGCCCCAGAATAAGCGTTCCAAAGATACAATCCTACAAAACAATCACAGAACTGGATTGGGGGCTGAAGAAGGTAAAGGTTTGTTGCAACAAGGGTGGTAAAACACTGGCATGGGTTACCCAGGGAAGCTGTGGCTGCCCCATCTCTGGAAGTGTTCCAGGCCAGGTTGGACAGGGCTAGGAGCAACTTGGACTAATAGAAGGGATCCCTGCCATGGTAGGGGGGAAAACGAGTTGAGCTTTGATGTCTCTTCCCATCCAAATCATTCCAGGATTCCATGCTTCTAAGGATGTGCTCGAAGATCCAGCTCACTCTTCCCCCTCAGCTGTGCAATCTGATCATCCCTGATGTTTTTCTTGGCTGCACAAGGTTATTAAGAAGAACAGGCACGTGAGAGCACCTCGTCACACCTCACAGGCACTCACCTGTATGATTTAGTCTCAGCTGCCTCTCCATTCCAAAACAACCCTCATAACATTGAATAAGATCCAGGAGCAGAATTGTGGCAGCATTACATAAGAGCAGGAGGAAGTTTATAAGATTAAACACCTTTTAAGTGCAACACTGAGAAGAGCCTTTCCGAGGGAAAACACATCTTCCAACTCCTTACCTACAGAAGAAGGGAGAGCCCCTCTCCTCCCACCAAGGCTGAAATTTAAGACTAATCATGGATTAAGATACAGAAGGAAATTTTTTATCCCTGCAACATTTAAATCTGCATGTGGTTTCCATGACAGCATAAAAACAAGCCCTGTCCATCATTTTCTTCCAGAGAGAGCAAAGCAGCAAGTCAAATCTTGCTCCCCATAAACATGCTGGAAGCACAATAAATATTATTGAATTCCATTAAACACTACAAACTTTCAAGCCTTGTCTAGGGGAGAGGGGAGTTTCTGACAAAGGGATGATTGATTTCCAGGAGAGTTAGGAATGTGATGCTCACTAAATAGAAATAAAATACATATATTTTTGTCCTCCTACTCACCGGGAAATCAAAGTGCACGTGGTTCTGTCTCAGTGCAATAATGATGGTGACAATGAGTTACTGATGGGCTACTCAGTGGCAAGATAATAGTAAGTTCTGACCCGCACTGCTCCCAGATAAATGCACATCACCAAATGTGACAGATGAGCTGTGGCAACTGTACCTCTCCAAAAAGTGGAGGGAAAAAAACTCCCACAGAAATACCCCACATGTAAGGATAATGTTCCACAGGACCTCACTTTGTGTTTGTGCCGAAAACCAGCTGTGTGTGAATGCACAGAGCCAGGCTTTAATACCTGCTTGGATATCCTTCAGTGCTTTCACACGATTATCTGGATCCTTGGGCAGAGATCCCTGGAAAAGCTCCATGGACAGCAGAGATAACATCAGGAGGGGGGTGCCAAGCCATGCCCAAGATGTGGGTGTTGGGGGTCAACCCCGGCATTCCCAGTGCCACGGCACAGCTCACTCTGCATTCTTGGCTGTGTGTTGTTCTTATCTCACTCCTTCTTGGCCAGTTCTCCATGACAGCAGTGCTGAAAGCACGAATCCCTTCCCGAGGATGGAGCTGGTGAGGTTCCATAACTGAACACGACACCGGGACTCCCACGCGCTCCCTGAGGGCTGGTCCAGCCCAGCCCTTTCAGCCCCACCACTTCCATGTGCCGCTTCCACGAGTCTAAGGTTTCTAAGAACTGGTCCCAGATGCTTGAAAGCTCAGGATGCAGCTAAAATAGCTCGTGTGGCCTTTAGCCTGGAAGGGCTGAGGAGGACAGGAGAAACCAAGCTGGGGTCATTTAACAGCAAGCCCACGAGCTTCCCACTTGAGCCGAGCTTAGGGAATGCAGCTGTGGGGAAGGAACACTGGGGTTAACGCCCCTTCCCTGCTCTGCCGTGAAGCAGAGTGGGGTCATGGATCTGGACAGTGGCCAGTGTGTTCTCAAGAAATATGAGGAACCCAGAGTCTGAAAATAAGTTTGGCCCAGCTGGTCTGAAGATACAGCCCTGCAAAAATAATGACGCGACTGGATTGGGGGCCGAAGCAGGTGAGGTTTGTTACAACAAGGGTGGTAAAACACTGGCACAGGTTGCCCAGAGAAGCTGTGGCTGCCCCATCCCTGGAAGTGTTCCAGGCCAGGTTGGTCGAGGCTTGGAGCAACCTGGTCTAGTGGAAGGTGTCCCTGTCCATGGCAGGGGTGGAACAGGATAAGCTTTAAGGTCCCTTCCAAGCCAAACCATTCCAGGATTCTGTGATTCTTCTGGGAACAAGACTAGAGACACACACAGACCTTTTTTCCCCTCCAAATTTATATATTTATATTTACTTAAACTAATCCCAGAGACTTACAGCATTTCAGCAGCCATCTCTCTCAGAAAGGACAGCAACCTTCTGAGCTTTCCCCACTGGCCCAGCAGCAGGTTGTTGTTAACTTGTCCTGGGCTACATCAGCAGGGACTAAAAATAGTTATCCTTAAAGGAAATCCAAACACTACAATCTCTTCTTTCACTCACTACCTAATTAATAGTTTCCAGGTCACCCCAGCATTCTGAGAACATCTGTTCGTTTTCACTGCGCTCAGGGGAAGTCAAAGCTGGCCTGAAAGGGGAATATGAAAGAGGGTTTAATGTCTGCAGAGTCTCCCTGCCACAGAGAGAGCCGGATGCTGGGGCCTTGGAGTGAAAAAAAGTGCATCCACAAAGGCAGATTCATGACTGTGAGTCTGCAGCGCGTGCGTCTGGAATTCCGAGATGGCTCTAGACCTCCCGAGGAACAGGGAGATCACTCACAGGTGCTCTGAGGAGTATTTTTGCAAAATATAGAAATAAATGCAATAATGTCAAAAGACACTCAGGTTCATAGAATTATAGGCTATCTGGAGTTGGATCCACACAGATCTTCAGTCCAAATCCTGGCCCTGCACAGACACCCCAACACTCTCACCCTCTCCCTGAGAGCGTTGTCCAAATGCTCTTTGAGCTCTGGCAGCCTTGGAGCCGTGACCACTGCCCTGGGGAGCCTGTTCAGTGCCTGACCACTGTCTGGGGGAAGAACCTTTTGCTGATATCCAACCTAACCCTCCCCTGATGCAGCTTCATGCCGTTAAAGTTACCTAAAAATCCTTGGTAGTTTCGTCATATAAGGAAGTTGCAACTCGGGCATAATTTTAGCATTTGGTTGCTACACGTGGGTGAGATTTGAGCCAACACATGCGTACACAGGAACGGTCTTGTCTTTTTGTTAAAGTGAGGTTTCCATGTTTCCAGTCCTCCCATTTATGGCAGGACAGGGCACATTCATCCTGTTTGTATGGATTTGACAAGAGGCAGGATACCAAGTGGCTCCAAGTTTGCCACATGATCCAGTGCCGTCACTCCTATCCAGAAACAGCACTGTGGCACATCCCCTCAGCTTCTCTCTGCTCCCCAGCTGCAAAAAACAACAGGCAAAGTTGGGAGATGCAACTGCAGTAAGAGTTTTAGAGATACACAGCAAGAAACCGCCACCAGAACAACAAATGTGTCGTTAATAAAGATGGAAAATCATGGACAAACTGCTCCAGACAGCAAAGGCTGGAGAAGCAAGGAGGATTCAACAGGATGAGGATGAGCAGCAGAAGAAAGCACAGGGAGATAAATCCTCCCAAACAGAGTTTCTAAATGAAGAGCAATGGGTAATAAAATGAAAAATGGCAGGGGAAGAGCTGGAACATGAAGGAGATACAAGTGTTATGGTTTTCCAAACATCCAGGGACAGAACCTGGCACCAGGAGCTCCCCCAGAATCTGTCAGCACCTTCAACCCAGTCATCACTTTGCAGCACAGCCCTGATACAACTCCCAGGCTGTAGCAGAACCGACACAGCTCCACGGCTCCGATCCCAGCTCATCCCGTGGCCAAGGATGTGCATTCCAAGAGGCAGTGCGGGAGGTGCTGACAGAAATTAAGCAATCATTCATTACTCTTCCTTGTCAGAGCACTGATCCACCCAGAAACACCAAGTCCTGGGGTGACAGGCACTGGAGGGACCTTTGGGAGCTTCTCAAATGACATCAGCCATGTGATTGCTCCCAGACACACAGCAGGGACAATGCTTCGTGTGTCCCACCATGCCTGCACAATCCAGGGACAACAGGTTTGTCCTGTTCCCTCTGTGATGGGGTAAAGCCAGCACTGTATTCCAATCCATTACAGGCCAAATCCCTCTGTTGTTTGTTATCTTGGAACAACCTGGTCTGGTGGAAGGTGTCCTTGCCCATGGCAGGGGGGTGGAATGAGATGAGCTTTGAGGTCACTTCAACCCAAACCATCCTGTGATCGTGTTCCATAGTCTTATGTTTTCAATTCCAGACCCAACACAGAGTCAGGATCAGTGTCATGGAGTAAGAACATCCCAACCCCACTGCCCAAAACCACAGCAGGGATCCTCTTCAACCAGAAGAAACATTATATTGGAAAACAAATGGATCTTGTGGACGCATTCAGACAGCTCCTGAAGTGCAATGAGTTGGATGGTTCACAAAAGCACATCCTGCCCATAACACACTCATTACTAATTTAGTGAGTGTGTTAATTGAGTTAATTATACAGTTAATTAAGATCTGAATCTGCCCTTCTTGCACTTCGTGAGCATCTAACCTGTGTGCATTCAAGCCAAGAACAAAGTGACCATGGATCATGGATGGAGACTTGTCTGGAGGCATCTGCTCCTGAGAGGGAATGAGCATGCAGGAAGCTCCACTTCCCATGATCAAAGCCCTAATTAAATACTAATTCACACTCATGATGAGAAACTATGCCTGAGAAAGCAGCTGGGATGTGGGATTGGCTCTGCAGCTCAATCAGGCAAATCAGACAATGAGATTCCCTGGATCATTCCAGGGGTGAAAGAAGGTTATATTTTCACTAGAAGTGAAAAGCTTTTGATTTATCTTCCCCCTCAGAAAAAAAAAAAAACAAAACAAACAAAAAACAAACAAACAAAAATAATCCTTTAAGTTCAGGTCAACCAAAATGCATGACCAATCCCTTTGTTTTAGTTTGATAGTCCAGATAATTTTTCCCTTTTGCAAAAAAAGGTTTGCAAGCTATGAAACAAAACATTACTCCAAAATGGAAGAACAGGAATATCTAGCTCCTAAAATGTTGAAAGAAAACAAGTTGCCCTTTACAGAAAGATTAGCTACTTGTGCCAATTCAGTAAATAGTTTCAGTCAACCCCAAAATTGCATTTCTCGGCAAATAAACTACTTATCCTGAAAAAGGTTGCCCAGATCTTTGCAGAATCCAAAAACAAAGTGCTCCACTATTTGAGCTCAGATCAAATGTCCATCACCACAAACAGGGTAATGACTTGGATCCTCTCCAAACGTTCCCAGGCCATTACATGGGAACATTTTAAGATGAACTTGTATCAAAGTGATTTAATGGTGTTTAGCTTTGTTCTTAAGAGGAAAATAAGAGAAATGATGGTATTTGCTCCTTTATTCAGGTAAAAAAAAAAAAAAGGTGTGGATATGGGAATTTTCTCAGGCACCTAAACTGGATAAATGATCCACGGAAGCAGAGATAGTGGTTCTGAAAACATGACCCGATTACCTGGCTCTTAATGTTTCTGTATTGTCCTCCATTTGCCCATTTTGTGGTCTTTTTTAGTGGAAAGAATTGAGGGATTTTTATAGAAGTGGCTTCACGGGAAAAGAAGCCCCAGTACATGCCAATGGCAGAACCGTGGTCCCACTTGGGTTTGGTTTGTTATGGGTTTTTTAACAGTGCTGACAGCAAAATCCTTTCATCTTCTGGGAAAACAGCAAATGGTCTCTACTAAAAGAGCAAACCCATGACCCTGGAAATTAAAGTCCTCCAAACCAGGCATCTCTGCCCTGACACTTCCTCGGTTCCCAGCACTGCTTCTGCTCTGGCAGATTCCAAGGAGAGAGGAACTAGCCCCCAGAATTCACTTACTAAACAGAAAAATCACACGTCCATACCTGGCAAAGACCTGCTTCTATGGGAAGGCAGATCTCAAGAGATGGCATGTTTGACATCAGTAACAAGAGCTTGTCTTAGCCCTTCAGGAGGAATAACACCCCAAAATCAAAGCCAGCAGAAACAGCATAACTCTAAGTTCATGTCACCCAAAGATGGACTTGACCTGCACACATCCAGCAACAGTTTTTTTATGGAAATATTGCCCAGAAGAAACACAACAAACAAAATACCCCAAAACTCCAAGGTTTAAAAAACTAATGATTAAACAGGAGCTGAAAAACTCTATTCCTGAGTCTGAGATCTGCTGTCTGTCAAGGAAATTAAATATTGCTGCTCCAAGTGGGAAAACCTGCAGAGGGAAACTTAAACTACATACAAAGCCAGCAAGAACCACTCTCGATTTGAGCCACCAGAAGAATATTCTATTTAACCTGGTTCAGTCTCCTGAGCTCAATCACTTTGCACATCTCTGTAAAGAGAGGACTGAGAGATGGCAGAAGACAAGACTTCCACTTCACCAGTGTCCAAACCCCCCAGGGAGAAGTTTTCTCAGGAGTTTTATGCTGTTTGCTTTACAAAATACACCTTGTCCCTAACTTATCCCCCCATGCTACCTAAGCTGTTCAGACCTTCTTCTCCCTCTTTTCCCTCCCCTAAGACTTTCTCTCCCTCCTTAGCATCAGCTTTCAAAACAAATGAAGAGGGATGAGGTTGGAACATAAACAGCTATCCTTTGACATCACATTCCCCACCAATGTGCCTTGTTAAGCAGGACTAATCCAGTCTCAGCTCCTGGCAAAGCTCCTCCTGGAAGACAATGACCTCTCGAACCCATGAGATGGGAGTTCACTTGCTCCTCAAAACAGAAATGTAAAAAAAAAAAAACAAACTGTGTAAGAGTTTTATCCTGTTCACACTTAGAACTGACTCCAGGCTGGGGAAATCCAGCTGATTTCCTTGGAGCTGCTCCGTTTCCATCCCCATAAGCAGGGCAGAGCTGGGCTGGTTGCTGTGCGTGTTCTGCAGCACTGGCCCCGGGCCACGGTGATATGATCTCACTCTACATTTTCATGAAGCTTGTGGGTGGTTCAGAGAGAGGGTTTTATTGGGCTCAGGGACAATAGGGTGCAGCTGGGAAGTTTGCATCCGGATCTGAACTTGCAAAGAGTTCAAATCCAGGGGTTTGGGCCAGATCCATCTCGAGCATTAGTTTTCTCGATATCAAAATACCACCCTTGGGACCTGCAAAAGCAAGGCCAGCTCTGGCGTGCAGAGGTGTAACAGCATTGCCCTCCATGGAGTCTGTCCTGATTTACACTAGAGAGAGATCAAAATTCCTGCCAGGGCAGCAGGAAAGTTGTGCTTTATGTTCATTGCCACGATTCCAGTGGACACAATAACAGCTGCTTTCTCCAAAGCAGGCAGATATCCTAATGTGCTTCCCATCCATGGGTTAGTGGTGCCAGAACTCCTCTAAGTGCATTTTGAGCTACTATTTTTGTTTTGGGGAAGATATGCACAACTCCTCTGCTTTCACATCCAAATGGGCTTTTTCATCCTCCTCCTCCCCTCCTCCCTGGCAGCTGCTCCTGCTGCATCTGTGCCGGGGTGTTTTCAGAGCTGGGAACTGGCAGTCGGTGTCCTGGTACCTGCTGAGCTCTGGCTGCTGCTCCAGCCAGGTTTAACCAGAGCACCTCAGGACTCCCAGCATTTCACACTCCACAGAGGTTTGTGCTTTTGTGATCAAGATTCACAGAATAATCAGGAGAAGAAAATTCTGCAACAACCACCTGTGCTCACACCAAAAGGGAGGTAAATGGTACAAGCATTCAGGGTCATGAAAATGCTTCAAGGGCTGGAGCTGGAGACAGGCTGGAAGAGCTGGGGGTGTTCAGTCTGGAGAAAAGAGACTTTTTCCAGTGCCTAAAGGGACTCCAGGAGAGCTGGAGAGGGACTTGGAAAGAGCATAGAGTGACAGGATGAGGGGGAATGGTTTTAAACTAACAGAGGGTAGATTTAGATGGGATATTGGGAAGGAATTCTTCCATGTGAGGATGGTGAGGCCCTGGCACAGGTTGTCCAGAGAAGCTGTGGCTGCCCCATCCCTGGAAGTGTCCAAGGCCAGGTTGGATGGGGCTTTGAGTGTCAGCTCTCCCTGTACCCCAGCACTGCTCTCTGGCTCAGTGACACCTTCAGGTGCTGGCAGGGAGCTCCAGCCCGTGTCTGAGAGGAGGATTTGGCCCAGTCTGTGTGAGCACGTTCAGCTGAAAAGGTCAGGTTGGGAGCTGCTCGCACGCTCTTTACGCCTGGAAAGGGGAGGTAAGTGCAGCCTTTAGCAGGGCTAAAACTCAGCTTAGTAAGAGATTCCTGGAAAGTTTCACAGCCTCAAGGGTCTTCACCCCTGGCCAAGAGCAAAGGAAGATTTGCTCCCACTTAGTCCATCTCCAGTTATAAACAGGGGCCTTCTACAGCTGCACAGAACTGATGCTGGTGGGAATTCACACACACACAAATTCCTATGGAAAGCCAGTCCATCTCTTTTTACTTGTGGGAAAACAGTGATTTTTTAATTAATTTTTTAAAACTCTTTTTTAACTGCCAGATACAGGTTCAGGAGCTGGGGAAGCAGCAGCATGGCTGCCCCCTCCAGCAGGTGACCAGAGAAAATCCCTTAGGAACGTCAGCAATTGGAACTGGCTCTTCCTCCCTGGGTATGATGCCAAGGACAGGGACACACAGTTTTTTCTCACTGCTTAATGAGGTATCAGAAAAATATGAGAATATCCCAGATGAGGCTGTGCAACTTGTCTATGCCATAAAAGACCCTTGTGATTTCTAATCAAATTACTTGGGTATAACGGACAGCGATAATCAGAAAATTTCTGTTAATCCATTATCCTGAAACAACTTAAAACTGTACATTCACCAAATAGATTGCACTCGGTATGACATTTCTATTAAAGTCAGATTTGTTTCAGACGACATTGATAGCAAAGATAGCAAGGGGACACTTAATCATAGAATGGTTGGGTTGCAAGAGACCTTAAAGCTCTTGTTCCAGCTCCCTGCCAAGGGCAGGGACACCTTCCACTAGACCAGGTTGCTCCAAGCCCCATCCAACCTGGCCTTGGACACTTCCAGTGATAAAGAAACCTCCACAGATCCCAAGAATAGAAGAATTCAAAGTGGTTTTCCTCTCATCCAAACAAAAGCCAAGCAAACAACAACCCACAAACCTCACTGCCACAGGATCTCAGAGACAAACAGGTAGTGGGATTCTAAAGGATTGCATATAAATATATAAAGCACAAATACTGGGAGTTCTTACATTAAATATTGAGGAAAAATCCTGGAGTTTGGAAGAGCTGTACAGCCCCTCTTGTTCCAGGGCTTTTGGTAAAAATTAAAGTACCATGAACCAAGCCCAAATCCCGCCCTCAGTAGATGACCCCCCTTCTTCCCCCCCCATTGGGAGCAGGGGTCCCAGAGACAGCCCTGATCAGGTGGGTTGATGGCCAAGAGCAGGATCAGGGCTCTGCAAGTGCCAGGTCCTTACAGCCCACTGGTCCTGGAGGAGAAATAAATGACAAAAACAAAGAGAAAAGTGCTGCCCAAGTGGGAAAAGCAGAACCAAACTGGGCAGGAATTCCTTTCTCTCATTCCTCTTTAAGAAATGAACAAGCCTGGCTGCCCATTTGGACCCTCATCATCCTGGAAATCTCCCTCTCTTGCCACAACCCTCACATCCCGTGACCGTGGTGTCCCTCCAGCTCTAACACGGCAGCTGCCCCAGCACAGCCCAGGTAGGCAGAGCTAAGAACACACATCTGGAGCTGAGCCAGCCCAGCCCACATCTGGCTTTACTTTATCCTTGCTGTTAAAGCATGAGGCTACAGAGCACCCACATCTCCCCCTGCAATTATCTCCTCTCAGGATCCCCAGTGCAGCCCCTTGCTTTGAGCTGCTGTGTTTTATTTGGGTTGCACTAAAGTGTTCTTTAATTAAACAGACGTTTTTCTGGGTATGTCTTTGATTGTATCACGTTTAAACCAGACCCCCGAGTCCAGATCTACATTTCTGACACAAACCAGAGAGCTCTCCATAGAACAGCTCCCCAAACCTTCATTACTTTTATGTTATTGCTTTTCTGCTTTAGAGGCCAATACAGGGGCCTGGGGCAGAGAGATGAAAGTTTTGAAATTGTCCACAAAGTGAAGACAATGGTTCCTGCCCCGGGAAGGTTTGGGCAGGTGCTTTAAGAAACCACTGGTATCTCATACCGAGCTCACTCCTGACTCCTGAGCAAGGTCAATGAATGGAGCTGCTCAAATCCTTTTGCAGTGTGGAGGAACACTCAGATCCCAGACAATAACTGCACACAAACCCTTTGTCCCTTCTCCCTCCACTTGTGTTTTTGCTGCTCGGTTACCACCTCCCCTTGAATATTCCAGCTGATCCAGAACTTTTCCAGGATGGACAGCAGGTGCAGAGTTATGGGATTTTGCAGTCTGAGGCTTTGGAAATCCTGGCTGTAAAATACATTGGGCTGGAGTGTGGCCTCAAGGTGTTTCCAGGAGGAACAGCCAAGGAAAACGTGAGGAGGCAGCACAGCTCCTTAGGGCAGCCGAGCAGCGGAAGCCGCCCCGCGCTGCAATTAAACACACGGCCTTCCAAAGGCTCCTTAATTGTCTGCAGGCAAAGGGAAGAGAAGGAAGCTGGAAGGCTCGGGAAAAGCTCAGCAAGTTCAGCAGGCTGCCGATGAGAGGATTATGTTACTGTTAGTGCTTAGACTTCCTTCCATAGGGACACTTACACATACCAGAGCCTGCACGGAGGAGCCACGCGCTCCTCGGGCTGGCCAGCACTGAAACCACGCATCTGAAACTGCGGGTAATGCACAGAAAGGCAGCTGCAATGTCCCATTCAGCATCACTGAACAAATGAAACCTAATAAATCCTCCTCAGAGTTTCCAGGAACCAGCACATCTCCCTTTATACTGGGGCTTTTCTTTCCAATACATATTGTCAACACAATGACATCAGCAAGCGCGTCCGTCCCAATACGTGCACCTCTTGTCCAGCTCGTCCTTTCACTTGACTCACCATAAACATGCAACTCCCACTCCTTTTGACTTCCACTGTCATTAATCTTTCTCCCTGGGACAGTTTCAGCCATCAATTAGTCTAAACCTACAGCGATGAAGTCATGCTCGCAGGGAACTGACTCAGAGGGGCAGTGACTCACCCGCCCGGCACAAGCTTGAGGAGCTCCATACGCTCGTTCCTGGATCGACCAGAGGGTTGTTTTAAGACACTGGCCACTGAAATGTTTCAGAGTTTAGCACAGATGGATTGGGAATGCTTGAGAATCAAGCAGTGTTGTTAGACCATGAATGTGGTGTACGTCAAGCTGACTGAACACATTGGTGACCCCACTCCCACAACTCTGCCAACCTTCCTCGAGATGAGAGGTGAAGATGGGTTGTCTCTGCAGCAATCTGGGAAGACTTATCCTCTGCTCCTATTCCCATTCTTCTGTCACAGATTGAGCCTAAAGTTAGAGAAAACCTAGAGGAACTGGAGAGAAACTTCCAGAACCCCTCCTTGGCAGAGCCATCTGGGAGCAGACACACAGTAAGGACATTTGGTTTGACAACTTGCTTGTAGGAATATATATACATATATATATAAATATATACACACACACACATTTTAATACCTTTGGCAAATAAAGGATCATAAAAAAAAAAGTTGGTTGGCCTTCCTGGCTGGGCAAAGAATGTACTTCAGGTGAAAAAACAGATGCTGAAAAGGATGAAGCAAGGAAAAAAATTAATTAAACATTTTATCTGCCTCTGACCCTTCCTTTTGTCACAGATGTGTCCAGTGTCAGGGTGAGAGCACGTTAATCACGATTCATCAGCAGAACAGTCATGCCACACCTTTAGGGAGACACATTAGGGACAAATCTCTTTTCAGTCAAATCCAGAAAACCGTATTTATTAATCTGCTCATGCTCTGGAATGAATTTCTCCCCATGTAAATCACTAGGCTGACAATGCAAAACAAGGCCAAAGAGCAACCACATGTTTCACTGTGGAGTCCTTCTCTTTCCCCCTCTCCTCTTCCCCTATAACTGCTTGATGCTGATCCGAAAACCTGCAGACTCTCTCTTGCCCCCAGCTCCTCACTAACCTCAGGATCACATCAGCACCTCGACAATTAATGTGAATGTCTTTCAGATGGAGAAGGAAACTGCTCAACGTGGGTCATCTCTGAAGCACTGAGACAACTCCTTAATGTTGCCATAAAACGTACATATTTTATGTGAATGCCTAAAAAGCCTGTTCAGCATGAAAGATGCATAAAATAAGTTACAGACTGTTAAAATGGTGTCACTCCTGTGTAAAATGTCCATAAAGGTAATTGGCCTGTCCCTTACATCACGTAAATTGCTCTGAGAGTGCTCCAGGAGGCCAATTCTTGGCCAACACAAAGTAGGCCAAGAAGGAAAAGCATCTTTCATGTGTAAAGGACGTTTATGGACCAGATCCTAGTGGAAAAAATATCCAAGCACGTGGCTGTCCAGGGGAACTTGGTTATGGTGGGTTCCACACCAAGCCAACCTGCACTTTGGGGACGTGACACTTGGACACGATGCTGCAAGTGGTGAGAGACCATTAAATTTCTGTGAGAATGGGACTGGTCCAAAGCCCGCTGAGTTACTGGGAATGCATCCACTGATGACACTGGGCTTTGCACCAGACACCCTGTAGGATCTGGAAAGATACTTATGAAATCCGTGAATACTGGTTGGGAGAGCTGAGCGTGTTCAGCCTGGAGAAGAGAAGGCTCCAGGGAGACCCAAGAGTCCCTTCCAGTGCCTAAAGGGGCTCCAAGAGAGCTGGAGGAGGACTTGACAAGGGCAGAGAGTGGACATTGGTACCTCAGAGGGCACAGGAACTCTGCCAGCCACCCAGCTGAGTCTTATTTATTTGCAAGTTGTCAAATCCACACAATTAGAAAATAATGGTGGTTTGGCATTTTGAGCTAAATTTTGTCATGAAATCCCACAGGAAGACTAAGTTATGCTATCAAAAGTTTGTTTGTGACCATTTTTTAAAATTCCTCAAATAAAAACCATATTAAAATTATAAATATACAGAGCATTTCAGAGTTTTCCCCATCCTAACTACCAACAACACCACCAAAAAATAATAGTAATAAAAAATAATCTCAAAACAGCAGAACTGTTTCCAGTGAAATATAAATAATTTACCAGTCACTTCCCTGATCTTTTTCCTAAGGCTGGAAACCTATCCTGTGAAAGGCTCGGTCTTCCTCAGCTGTGGTGAAGTACCTACAAACCTTTATAAACCTGACCTTTATGTCATAGGTGGGAGAGCTCTGCATGGGCTCCACTCAGCCTTTCCCTGCTCCATCATCCATCTTTGCCAGACACAGCCAAGAAAAGATCCCAGATGCTTCCAGTCCATGAGGAAATGTTGAATGCTCACAGCACCATCCCTGGAGTCTCAAATATCTTGGCGTGGGGGGTCCAGCATGTGCTAAAAAGACTTCCCAAGCCACTTGCAATGCTTTCATGCTTTAATGAAAAGCCTCAAAACCACTACAAAAATGAGAAACAATGTCAAAATCAGGAGAAACAAGGCAGGAATGGCAGCTGACATCCCTTCCTGGTGGCTCACCCATCTGGGCACACACACAAATGGCCAATGTGGAGAACAACGTTTGCTCTCCATAACTGAGCCAGGAGTTGGAAATCAAGCCAACACAAGAGCCTGGGTGTGTTTGTTGAGCTGATGGACAGAATGTTACATTCTGAGAAACTTGTGGAGCTTCTGAAGTTTGCTTGAAAACAAATATTTTCTGCCTGTGTGGGAAAGAAGTGCCTGGTCTTCCTTAGGGAACAGCCCTGCCAAGCTCCCAACCTCTCCAGGTCTGTTGGTGACTCTTGCTTTCAGCACACTGCAAAGACAGGTAGGGAATGTTCATGCTCTGGTGGGAACAGAGATGAGCTACCTCTGGAACAAAGAATAAAACACCTAACCAGGCTTCTAACACCCAGCCCAGCATCTCTGTGTACTGCAAAACATCCATGATGCCACAAAATCCTGCTCCAAGTGCCTCAGGCAGATCAGGTTGATGCCCAAGCGAGGCAGGTGTTTCCCATGATCCCTTCCAGCTACATCCCTTAACCCTATAGACAAATTTTTTGGTGTTAAATAACACAGTACAAAATGCAACTGAAAGTTAATGACAGAAGGAAATCCACTGTCCAAATAAGTGCATCGGGCCAAAGGAACCTGAGGAGAGGAACCTCAAGCAGCATTGTGGGTGAACGACATCTCCGGTGAGCCTGGAGGTGCAGAAAGGGTCAGAGACCTCATGGAAACTCGGGGGGGGGGCATGGGGGGCAAACAAAGCATTTCCAATGAAATGGAATAATGTGTCTTCTGGGGAGAGAGCCAGGGGGAGCCAGGACATGATGGGAACAGGGAAGAAAGAGGTTGCATTTTATGAGTTTTTCCCTGGAAAAAGCTTGTGCAGAGAGGGCTGGAGAGGGGAGAGAGGGGAGCCAGAGCAGCTCGTCTGAGCAGGGGGTCAGACCCCTGCCAGCAGCAGACCAGGGGGCCACACTCAAAGGTCCCCACAGACAACATGTGAAACATCCCAAGTTCACCTTTGCTGGGAGGGAAACCAAGACCCTTCACCTTCCAGCCCCAAAACATTGAGGTGGATATTAAACAATGGATTTTCCTTCCTGCCATGTGGAGCCAATATGGAAAGTCAGGTGGAAAGTGGTTTATGATTGCAAGGCAGGAGGCTTCTCCTCATGCCAGCTCTACAAATGACATCACCCCACAGCAAATTGGCTGGAATTTAGCACAGAAATGTCCGGTTCAGTCAGCAGAATGATTTGGAGCACGTTCTCATCTCATTTAGATGGATGTGATGCTTCCAGAAGCAGACACCACTCCACCTCCACAAGGCACAGCAGGATCCCTTCATAAAATAAATGCTATTAATGCAACAAAGTCATGGTTTGGGAGGGAACTCCACAAGGTTCAAAAGTACAGTTTCAGAGAGAACTGACACACAATCCCCTCTTCAACATTAATTTTTTCCTATAAATCTGCAAGAATCACACAACTCCCAGTGTTCCTGTTCTCCCTCCCTGCCAAGGTGGGTGATTTCCCCCTAAGGTATGAGCATCTTGAACAGGACAATTCCTCAAGGTCCTTGAAACTGAGTCACAAAGCTCCCCTTAATTTAATAAACACTTCCAGGGATGGTGACTCCATCTCCCTGTAATTCCCCAAAATCCACAGATTTCTCACCAATGTCCAGTGGTTTTTCCTCTTTTCCCTCCCTGGAGAAGCCCACCAAGAAGAGCTGGTTCATTCTGGGTTTTCTGCTCCAGATTCATTCCATATCTAAGTGTTGCCCACCCAAAATCACCTCCCATTCCCACATTTCTTGCTGTTCTTCTCCTTTCCTAGAGAACAAATCCATGTGCCACCAGGAAAGCTGTGAGCAGCCCTGGCTGGTGTCATGCTGGCACGTAATAAACACCCCCTGCTCCAGGGTATTTATAAATAAAAAATAAAATGAAATAAAAACCAACCCCCCACACTTTCAAGTCCAAGAAACTCCAATAACTGCTGATAAATAATCCTGGTTTTATTACAAAGAAAAACATTTTGAAACTTAGAGAGCCTTTCATTTATGTCTGTACAGCAGAGATCAAATTTATGTTCCTCTTGCAACTATTAATACAAAGCATTAAACCAAGAGAGGCATTCAGGATCCTCAGAGCACTTTAGAAACCCAGAAATATTTATGATCAGGCATTGGGCCTCCTTATATCTGAAAGGGGTGTTGGAGGGAATGACTCGAGAAGGCACTTGAAGAGATTTACTTCCCTCCCACTGGGAATTCAGTGTCCGAACCAGAAACAAATTCTGCCATGACATAATATTCCATAAAAGAAAAATATGGCCCAAGTATTTTATTTGTACATAAAAATCATCATTTTAATTAAAAGGAAAAACACATAGAGGGGCTTATCAGGGTTTTTGGCAAGAAATAAGTGATGCATTCAGTGTTATACAACCAAAAACTACTGCATTTTTATTTTTAAACTTCATTTTTATCTACCCTGTGACACATTTCACAAGCAGAGTTATTGGAAGGGTTTTATTCTGGTCTTGCTCAAAAGAATGAAGGGGATAATTTTATTTGCTAAGTACATTTTAATTGTGTCACCACAGATCAGGCCCCTCAAGGGCACTGTCCCGAGTCCCTTTGGGAGAGGAGTTACCTCACAAAAGAAATGCAGCCCAACCCCTCCATAGCTTGGCTCCTTCTCCCATTTTTGGCGCCTCTCCCTTCATCCAGTTTTGGTTTGCATCGGTCGTGACTCCAACTAATTTCTCTTGGAACCAAACTCAATGACTCAAACCTGATGTGGTCCAAGAGATCAATTTCTGCCTGGTTTTTGGTGGAAATCACCTGACATTTTCCCTTCCCTGGCCTCTGGCACAGTTCTCACCCACAAGTGTGAAATGACCTGAGCCCTTCAAAGCACCAGCTCGGGGTGGGTCACGCTCCATTTAGTGCCAGATTTGCTGTGTTTGGGTGAAATCCTTCCTCAAGTCAAAAGCAGGACACGGTCTGGGCACCTCTGAAACATGAGCAAAGGTCCTGGAGGTGCCTCTGTGTCTCAGCGAGCCACGACCACATGTGGAGAGCATCGCATCACACACATGCTTCCCATCCACCTTGGAATTCAAACCTCACTGACCAGCTGCACAACTCCCTGCAAAACCATTCCACCTTTGTTGTCCCAGTTCACTTTGGCTATTCCAGTGGCCACCACAGAATGGTTTGGGGTGGAAGGAACCTTAAAGCTCATCATGTGGCACAGGTAGACACACCTTCCTCTGAGCCCTCCCCCGGCCAGCATCTCCTGAAAAGGTGGGAGGCCACACGTGTTGCCCGTGGCTGTGCAAGGCAGCAACCCCAGTGCAAAACCCAACACTTGGAATCACAAAGGGGCTGACCAGCCCTCCGCATTCCGTGCCAAGATCTTCATAATACCCCCCAATAGTCCAGCCACCGAGTCCAAGCAGATCCAAGCACAGCTGAGTCACCTCAGAGATATTTTGCAGCAGGACTTTCTAGGCCTTTCCGTGCCCCTCACGGCAGAGCTCAGCAGGATCTGCTGTCTGATCCCACAGAGCGGGACACAGAGCTCCAGAAGCCTGAGGATGACTCATGTGACACACACCAGTCTGGGCTTCTGGGTTTTATTTTTACTTCAGCAAAATATTCAGCTTGCCCTGGAGCAAACCTATTAGTCACGCTCGCTTCTGGGAACGGTCAGAGCCCAAAAGGGATCAAGAGTTATATGTGGTTTCCTTCTTTTTGATTTGATTATTATTCATCAGGAGCGAAATTCCTTCCTCGGCACAAGCCCTATCTATCATGCATCCCTCAGATGGAATATGGGTCACCTAATTTCACCCCTGAAGAAACAAACATTTCCTGAGAAAAATCCCTTTCAGATTTCCTGAGAAACTTTTCAGAACACTTTCTCCTCGGCCTCAAAGCCTGACTCTGCCTCATTTTAAATCAGAAATTCTTGAGTTAAAGCACAAGGTCTCCATACTTTCAGGGGAGTTATATCCAGGGAAAAACAGAAACCCTCCAAAACAGCAAGTCAAATTAGAACAGAGGTAGAATAAGACCCAGACAATGATTAAGGGCTTTAGTAGGACCCTTAGGACTTTCCACATGCAGGAATTATTTGTTATGTTTATTGCAATAGTGCTCTGTGATTCGACCAAGATGAAACCATCTGCTGTAATTTAGGGCTATAACTTAGACGTATAACTCAGATATAAGATGAATTTCCAAGCAAACACATGCAGTCCTTGGGATGCTCCATGGTATGAGGTGACTCAGTGCTCCAGGAGAGGACAGTGCAGCCCAGCATCTCCCCAGGCAAAGGGTCTCCAAATTCCCTTCCAAACACAGAGAAAATTGCCCCTCCACACACAGAACAGGCATTTGAGCACCAAATGCAGCATAAAGTAGATGCTTTTCTCATCCTTTCAGAGAACAACATGTCCTAGGGGACAGGGGTGGGGTGTTCTGACTAGTAAGAGAAGTTAAAAGATAAATTCAACTCCAACCCACTTCCAGCCATGGGTGCTTGAAGGGATCCTCCCTCAAAACTGCTCATCCCACACACTCTGATAATTTCTAAAGCCCCTTCCATTTCCTCTCCATCCAGGAGGGCAGTAAATCACTGGCTGTCAGAAGGTCACCAGCTCTACTTCACCCTTTACCAGCAGAGTCTGGAACTATGAGCAGGACAGGCCATTTCGTGCCAACACCAAGAGCTTTTTGTGGTATTTTATGGTGGAAGAATTGCCCTTTAAGAAAAACACCATTAAAAGCAGCATTTTGTACAAATTACTTTCACTGGGATGTAAAGAATGTGAGAAGTTTTCACAGTTTTAGTTGGACCGCAAGTACCTTTGCATTAGAAATATAAATAGCAACTTAATCTGAGCCAGACCTTTTCCCAAAGAGAGAGAATCCCTCAGACTTATTCCAGCCCATCCAGATTTTATCTGACTTGCTGTTAATCCAGCAAACAACTTCTGAGCTACCAGCAACAGCAAGACTAAAATAAAAATCACCGTGGGAAAACAACAACTTGTTTTCAAACCTCTTCGCTCAGAAGTCACTGTGTTCAGACACAACGTCCCTTCACAAGATTTATGGCTTTTATCACTTCCAGTGGCCCTTCCTGCCAGGGCAGGAGGAAAATGGGGCTTGTGGAATGGGGAAAATGGGAAAGTGTCTCTAAGGGACTGAGCAGAGTCACATCTTTGCTGCATCTGCTTCTCAGCATCCCACGGTCCTGCTCAGAGCGGGACACGCTGAGCTTTCCATCATTCCCACCGCATGAGTCCATTCCCTACCAGTTTGCTTTGGTTTTTAATCCCGAAACTCCCAATTTCCAGCTCCAACCAGTACCTCTGAGTACAAACCACAGTTGTCTCCAGTTCAGAGCCTGTGTTAGAGCACGAGAAAGCCAAGTGACACACACAGAGGAATCATGGGATGGTTTGGGTTGGAAGGGACCTTAAAGATCATCTCGTCCCACTTCCACTATCCCAGGTTGCTCCAGGCCCTGTCCAACCTGGCCTGGAACGTTTCCAGGGATGGGGCAGCCACAGCTTCTCTGGGCAACCTGTGCCAGGGCTTCACTGCTCTCACAGGAAAGAATCTTGGAAGCTCCTCACTTGAATTAGAGCTCTTGCCCTGCCTTACAATCACTTTGGGCTGAAATCACTTGGGCCAAACAATACACTAGACTTAAATATTTCACCAGATTTACAGATTTTATTAAGTTTTCCCTACTAATATGTTTTAAAGCCAAGATAGGCACAATAATGTATCCAAGGACAAATTCCAGTTCCTTCTCCCTAAGCCTTAATGAACCCTAAAGCTCATTTCAGCAATACTGATATTGCACATGAGTTTACCTTGATGGACACCTTTGAAGGATGTAAAACCAGACAATATAATGGATGTGAAAAATACAAAATTAGAAAGAGAAAAAGACCCCCAAACAATTAAGGGTTTGGAGTAGATTCATTTAGTGCAGAAAACCTTATTAACAAAGCAAATCTAATTCTAGAGTGAAACGGATGCAGAATCCCATGGATTTCATTTCCAAAGACTCAAAGATCCAACCCAGGGCAGGATCCTTTGGTTACAGTGTGGGACACAGAAAGAAAATAAAAAGGCAAATGTTCTAATGAATTCTGAGAGGAAAAGACTCATGTAATTCACTATCTTGATGTGTTTTAAAGCACTTCCAGAAGACTGCCCTTTTTTCATATTGCATAATAACTGTATATCTAATCAGAGCATACTTTGTTAGAGCAGCAGAGATACATATTTCTGAAGAAATAAATGGGCTTTTATATATATAAATATATATATATATATAAAGGCTTCAGCTTGCCTTGCAAAGCACACACACGTTTGCATTTCACAGCAAGGGCCAGGAGCATAAAGGTCCTTTGATTCCCCAACTCCCCCAAGACACAAACACCCCCCTGGCCCTCTGGGCAAAGCTCCATCTGGAAACAGAGAAAAACCATTAAGACCAAACAAACAAACAAGACCCCAAAATGAAAAAAAAACACAAAAACAATGAACCAACCAACCAAGCCAGAAAACTGCCAAAACCATCCCAACTCTCCCTCACTGCTGTTCCCTTCAGGAACGAGCTCAGAGATCCTGCTGCCTGATAGGAGGAGGGTCAAGCCCTGCGAGCAATCCCTCCCTTCCATTTGGGAGGAATAGTTGGGATGAGGGGAGCACAGGACACAGCCCAGGTCACCCTAGGGTGAACCACCCCCAAAGCCCAGGGTTCATTCTGACCTTCCTCCTCAGGGTTCCAGCTGCCACATGGGCTGGACAGGTTTGGTGTTCTGCAGCAAAGAGGGGGGAGGCCCTCACCTTGAAGGTCAGTGCCTCCATGTTCCCTTGCATTTACCTCAGGGTGGTGAGATCCCCTGGGATTCTCCTGGTTTTCTTTCCCTGGAGAAAAGGTCCACAGAAAGCTTTGCTCTCAGCTGGAGATCCCACAGCAGTGTCTGGGCTACACTCACTCTTTATTCCAGCATCCCTGCTCCTGGTTCCCACTTATGCACCAAACAACAGCTACGCAGACGGTTGACGCAAGCAGTGGGTGATCCGGAATCCAGCTCCAGCCCCTGGGATCACTCCATCCGGAAGGCAGCCCCAGCCCCTGGGATCACTCCCTCCTGCCCACTCATCCTTGCTGCAGAGCAGTGGCTGTGGCCACTGGCAGGAGCAGGAGCTCCAGCCACATCTGCCGGCAGATGGATCATCCCTGGGTGGTCCTGCTGACAACATCTCCACTCCCCCACTTCCCACCCCGGCCGATCCCGCGCCAGTGAACAGTGGGGACCATCCTGAACTTTAGCATCTATAAAATTTGTAGCATGGTCATTAACTGTGTCATCCTACAAACACTCTCTGGTAAGAGCTTCCCCTGTTAATGACATTCCCAAAGTCCCCAAGGGAAGACAGCAGCACGGAGAGATGAATCCATGTCCCCTTCCACTGCTGGAAGATGGTGCCAGGAGTCATGAGGAAAAGGAAGGACAAGGCCAACACAGTTTTCTGCTCCCCCTTCCCAGATTTTCTAGCACTCAATGCTGTTCATGCAGCAACACCAAGTGCTGCAATCCCTTAATTCCAAATTAAAACAGGGATCAACCCAAGAGGAGCTTTGATGCTTTAAACCCCTCATTTGTCATCAAACAGATACTCTAGTCATAGTTTGGAAGCCTTCATGTGACAAACATGGTTATCCTGCCCTTTCCCAACCTAAAAATCCTCATCAAATCCATTATCCTTGAAGGCAGCAGGCATGGACCACCAGGAGAAGAAGGGATGTTGCCAAACCTGTGGAGCTGCACAGGGAGGGTCAGGGAGAGCAACTCCTCCTTGCTGAGGAGGAAGTGAGACTCAGTCTCCCTTTGAGATCAGCCACAATCTCATCTCCACAACTTGGCATTATATCCAAATTCCTCTCTGCATGCCCACATTCCTTCCCCACTCCTGGACACTTGGACGTGTGAATCCCTGGAAGCGTTTAAGGGACCTGGAGCAACCTGGTCTAGTGTAAGGTGTCCCTGTCCATGACAGGTGGTTGGAATTGGGTGAGCTTTAAGGTCCTTCACAACCCAAACCAGGCTGTGATTCCACGATGGGAGCTCCCAGCCCAGCCCAGCCCTGCCCGGGTTGTGACACCTTTGGTGAACACCCAAGATGAACAGACACAGTGATTACTCCAACCACACCTAAAAAAGGAAAGGTTGGCCATCTTTTTCCTCTCCCTTTCTAAATTGCTCCTCAGATCAGTAACCACAAAGCAAACAATTGCCATCTGCAAAGCCAGTGTTCCCCTTGCAGGAAGGAGAGGGGGTGTGGGAGAGCTCTCAGGAGAGGGCTCAGCTGCTGAGCAGGATGTTCTGATGAAAGACAATTAAATCAGGGCTGTTTAAAAGAAGGCAGGTGTTTTTTTCTCTCTTTTTTCCTATTTTTTTCTTGCACACCCCAGTATTTATTACAGGGGACAGTCTCTGCTTGCCTGTACATCCTGCCAGCAGGACCCCCCCTTGGACTCTCCATCTCCGCTGGGTGTTTTTGGGTCTGCACCCTGCACCCAAAACAAGAGTTATTACTTCATTTTAGGGAAAGCAGCACAGAAATTGTGGACAACACACTCAGGACTGAAAAGAGAGTTTGTAGGTCCAGATTCAACCTTCTGGCTGCAATCAGAAAGGGATTTTTTTTTTTTTCCTCCTGATGCAATTTCCCCTTACGCTCCTCCCTGTGTGAAAGTGAGGAGAGCCCGTAGAGCAAAAAGGAGGGATCCCAAGATTTATCCCGACTCATCCCTGTGTTGCTCAGCTGTTCAAGCCTGATGACAGCCCAGGAGACAACAGGAAATGCCTCATTTTCACAAGTGTGCAGAAAACTCACAGAGAAGCTGCAGTTTCAGCTCCATTATCATCATCTTAATTCTCCCTGTTCCCCTACCAATCCAAATCAGGCTTAATGTTCCCCAAGCAATAAAAAGCAGGAAATTGGAAGTTTCAGTAGGATTTTCAGACACACCGAATCCCCAGGTCAAAAACTTACTTGTCCCTTGTGTGAGTTAAAGCTTGAGAGTCAGATTGAGGGGATTTTTCCTTTTTCCCTTTAACCGAGCAAGCTGAAATCCTGCAGAAATTTCATTTCATTTAATGCGCGTCCACCACGGCACAAATGCATTAATGACATTCACATTACAATGAGTTGCATCCAAATCTATATTCTAAGAGGTCCAGATGTTTGCCTGGACAATGAGCTCAGAGGAACTTATATGTTCATTTGCACCAGCTGGAAATTTGGCAGAACACAGGGGGAACATCTGAGTTTGCAGAGCCTCGTAAGGACGTGCTGAAGTTGTGCAGTAGGTGTTAGAGGAGGGCTCTGCTTCAGACATCACCTCAAATCCACACGGAGACAATAATTTATCCCCGGACTGTTGTCACACAGTGATGGTGATCAAAAGATCCTTTGCCACAATATTTAAGGAGGGAGTGAGAGCCCAGTCCTGGCAGGTTCATCTCCTTATTCTCTCCCAACAGCTGAGGATCACTATGGAAAAGTTTAACCTACACATTATTTTGAGTTTCAAACAAAGACAAATATAAAGAGATGAAAGTCTAGGCAGTTTTTATTAGCTCACCTACACAGAATTATGGAATGGTTTGGGTTGGAAAGGACCTTAAAGCTCATCTCATTCCAGCCTCCTGCCATGGGCAGGGACACCTTCCACTAGACACTATTAAATTCTTCACTCAAACTACTACAACATTTTTTAAAAATACTGAATTATCCTCAACAAAGACACTTGTGCACAAAGGAGATGTCTGGCATCTGTGAAAATGTATTTTCCAGCTAATTCCAGTGAAAAACCCTAATTCAAAACCAATCTGAAAGTATCCCCAGAAGTGACACATGATCGATGATGCACACTGATTTGTTACACAGTGATTGATAACAGCACCTCCTATTATTTGATACCCAGAATATTCTCATTATCCAGTATTTCTAATAACCCTCATGCTGCTGAGTCCAGAAATCCCTATTTTGCTGCAAAGGTTCACTACAGATATAAAAAGATATATTTTTGGGAGCAGGCTTCATTAACAGGATGATTAAACCAAACCTGAGTACAAAGCACAGATTAATTTTTTGTCCCTAATTCTTCCACACTGAACAACCTCCCCTCAAAATCCGTGTGCAGGGAGTTTGCCCATAACAGGAGGAAGCAGAAACTTTGAGCTATATTTAGGCAGAGTTTTGGTCTTTTGGGGACACTTTGGATGTCACCAACATGAAGGCAACAAGGCCAGCACAGACTTCAAAACTGGGCTTGCACACTGTGAAACTCCTCTGCCAACACATCTGGCCAGATGTGCTTCCTCTCTGCTTCATCTCAGGCACAGATACAAGTTGGCATCGGATTCAGATTGATATTGTGGCAAAAAGTGCTAAAAACTCAGCATGACCAACTGGTGCCAGTCCCACCACGCCCAGTCTTGCAGCCACAGCTTTTCTCCGCGTTATTTCTGTCTGGGATTTTGGATGGCTTGGAAAAATCACATTTCTGTGCCCAGGAAAGATTTTATCAAGAATACATAGATCAAAGATTCCTTTGTTCACATGCTGAGCTCTTCCCATCCTCTGCTGGGTTGTTGTGCTTCAGAAATACTTGGGAACTCAGCATAAACTTCTGGAAGAAGAGAGTAGCAACTCATCTCCCTGCTTGGTTCTTTACAAACTACTTCTGTTTTCATGCTCAAAACTACACATTTTTATTTGGACTCAGCTTGTTGGGATGAGCAGAGAGTTCAGTAAAAGACCCACGCCCTGAAAAATCTTTTATCGCCAGCATTTCAACTCCAGGCATTTTTTTGAGGTTAGAAAACCCATTTTAACTTTGGAGCTTGTCAACTTCTCCCCCTCTCTAGGAATCCAGAAAATGAGAAAATACTCCGAGAGAGAGGTTTCCTGGGGAGCATTATCCAGGCTGGAAATACAGAGGCTCCCAGGATTTGGGATGGGGGAATTCCCTGGGCTCAGGGCATTCAGAACATGGACAACGATCCAGCCTGTGTCATCCCTGGGCTGGCGGGAGCAAAGTCAAGGCCTGGGGGTCTGCACTGAGGTCTGATGGGCATTCAAGAGCTTTGTGTTTCCTGGAGGGCTGGTCCAGCTCCCTTTGAATCCTCGGTTCTCACACACATGGTCACAACCACAGAAGGCTGAGCAGCACAAAGCTTTGAGAGAAGCCTTGAGAAAAGACAGAGCCCTGTCTGTGCAAAGGATTTAGCAAAAGCAGAGCAAAGCACAGCACAAGTTACCGGGAGAAGTCTTTCCCCTTCAAATAACACTTCATGTCTCCTATGGGCGAAAACCACCGTGACCACAAGCCGTCTAAATTTGAGTTATTGCATGAAAAGGTCCCGTTACAAGCCATGGAGGTCTGTCATGGGGTTAGAGCAGCAGACATTTTATAGCCTTCCTGTTGGTCAGGCTGCAGAGCAGGAAGAGATCTCAGGAAAGTCTGCAAGACAAAGATATTCTGCTGTAGCCCATAAATACCCCTGACCCAAACTGAGGTGCTTTTGCTGGCACAGGTTCAGGACACTCTGGAAAGAAACCAGATCCCTCCATCCAGGATCCAATCCCCTCCTTGTGTGGAACTTGCTCCGTAAGGCAAAACATGAGCCTGCTTCCAAATGTAGGCAGCTCAACTGAAAACTGGGATTATTAATTCTTTGAAGATGGGAAGAAAAAGTATTAAAAGTATTAACCCAAAACCCAAGAGTTTCCAGTTCACAGACCAGGTGAAGGGAAGACTGAATAACTGAAGGATCAGTAACAGGAAAAAGTCTTCCTAAATCATGTATCAAACATGATAATATTTTCATAGAAAGACACCCTTAGTAGAAGCAAAACAGAGTTTTTAAATAAAGAACATTTCCATTGAAAAACAGGTATGTTGTGAAAGTACATCAATATTAATTAAAAGTTCATGGGAGAAATTTCACAGCACCCTTTCTTCACATAATTATTCATCACTTATAGAGTCAGAATATAATAATTTATATTGCTGACATAAAAATTTGGAATAGCCCTTTTTCCAGTTATTTTTTGATAGAAACCACTCCACATCTGTCTCCTCAAGCAGATTGTTATTGCCCCCAGGTAGAATCATGGAACGGTTTGAGTTGGAAGGGACCTTCAAGACTATCCGGTTCCACCCCCCATCATGGGCAGGGACACCTTCCACTATCCCAGGTTGCTCCAAGCCCCGTCCAACTCGGCCTTGAGCACTTCCAGGGATGGGGCAGCCACAGCTTCTCTGGGCAACCTGTGCCAGGGCCTCACCACCCTGTGAGTTCAGATCACAGTAAAGCTTTGGGTTGGAACAGGAAATTGGCTGATTTCTGTTCTTTAACCCATCTTTGATACGTGGCTGCTCTGGGTTTTCCCCTGTAATTAGTGATACACACTCAATGTGTCCAACTGATGGAAAGCAGGAGGTGGAATGACATCATCCCACCCTGCAGAAATTTAATCCTACTTGACAGAAGGAAACCTTTCCCTTCTTTTTTTTTTTTTTTAATTCTATTCACATAGAATCCTTGTCCTTTCTCAGAATGGGCAAAGTATAAAAACAGATTGGAAAGTCATAAAAGAAGCTTGCTGTCACTTCTTCAGCTTTTCTTTTCCTCTGGGTTCAGCTGCATCCTCTCCACTCTCTATCTTTGATTAGAAACAGGACTTTTTCCAAATCATATTTAGTGTTTTTAATAACTCTGAATGCATCCTCTGAGCATAAAAAAAAAATCCTTGTCAAGCAGATCCGAGGTGAATCCTTGGCTCTTGGGAGCCAGATATGCGGAGATGTTGGCTGGTAATTGGATGATGGGTGTAAATACATAAAAAATAAAATTCTCCTTGGAAAGTTTCTGTATCTTATGAAAAAGGTGGAATGACTTCAAACTGACAGAGGGCAGGGTTAGATTAGATGTTATAAAAAAATAAATGTTCCCTGTGAGGGTGGTGAGGCCCTGGCACAGGTTGCCCAGAGAAGCTGTGGCTGCCCCATCCCTAGAAGGGTTCAAGGCCAGGCTGGACAGGGTTTGGAGCAACCTGGAATAGTGGAAGGTGTCCCTGCCCATGACAGGGGGTGGAAGGAGATGAGGTTTAAGGTTCCTTACAACCCAAACCGCTCCATGACCTTTGTGCTTTCAGGTACAATTTTGCTCATCCACACAACCCTTGCAAAGTGTGATGAATCATCAGATCAACATTACATTCCTCAAACAAAGCCAAAAAAAGCTCTATTCCAAAGTCAAAATCTAAACTAATCCTCAAGGCTTCCCAATGGCTCCTCCCACCGAATTAATTCCTCTAGAGCTGGATCCACACTCAAATATCCTCTGGATCCGACAGTTAACTTCCTTAAGGAAACCTGTTTCTTCCTCCCCTCCCTGATTATAGCTGGTCTGAATGGTTTGAGAGGCTGTTTTGAGGTGCTGAATCTTTGAAGAAATCCACCATGTGGCACTTGTTGAGACTGTTAAATTGCTTGGAGCCTGTGCTGTGCCTGCATCAGGAGCATCCTCCAATTAATTTGAGGCAACAAGGACCAGAATATTAAAATTACCTGTCCTAAGGCACAAATCAATGTAGGGCAAGCCCTGGGTTTGAGGTAGGACCCCTGTGCAAGGTGACCCACCAGAGAAGGAATTTGGTGGTTTTCCAGGCTCTGGGAACTGGGAATAGCATATGGAGCTAATGGGCTGTTCAACCCCAACCCACATCAATAGAGCCCAGAGAGGTTACGGGAAATGAGCTGAAGGGCCTCCAGGCTGGAAGTTTGGCAGGTCCCCACCCCAGGGAAGGGCCACCAACACTGGCATCCCCAAAAAAACATTTTTGGCTGCCACGATGAGGGATCTCAGTATCCAAGACCACCCGGGAGAACGGGAGGCGTTTCATTTTCGGGGGGACACCTGCACTCCAAAAGGCCACTCAAGCATTTGCCACCATCTGTCCCTGCCACGCTCTCAGTTCTGGACCCAGCTGCTCCCATGTCTGGGAGCCCAACGACCAGGAAAAGAAATCAGCTGGATCAGGGAATTAAGGAGAAGGTGAGGATCAAAATGCCACACTGGAGCACTCCATGGGTTCGCAGAATGAAAAAAAAACCACCCTGAAATAATTTTGTTTGCTGCAGTTCAGAGGCAAAACACAGGTAACCTGATCCCAAAGGATCGTGACAAACCCAAAGCAGAGGCTGTTCCTTCCCAAGCAAACACGGAGGAGACCAAGAAAACAGAACCAGAGACAGTTCATCCCCATGTGAGCTCTTCTGTGTGTGTGTTTGCACACAGGAGCTCACTGAAATTCAAGCAAATAGCAGCAAACCTCAAAGAACAGGAGAAATCTCACTGCATCCCCAAAATATGCAGCAGTGGAGATGTTGCAAAGATGCCAACTGGCAGAAAATGAGGAGGGAACACAGTATTCCTCAGAAAACTCCTCATTTTCCCCATTGATGAACCAAGCCAATCCAAAGGAGTGAGGAGAAGGAGGGGGAGCTCAAACCTTTCCCCTAAATCAGGGGAAGAGGGAAAGAAAACACTGTAATTTCAGAACGAGCCGACCACACAGGAAAAGAAAAATAAAAATAGCAACAGAGAAAGCAAACTTATTTTCCCTTATTTAACTCTTTGTTCAGGACTAACCAGAAAAGATGTACCAAATCTGAAGCTTATATCAATTCTCTGCCCATGGCCCATCCCTGAAGGCTGAGGTCCTCAGCATATGCTTCCCATGGGAAGCCTTCAGCAGCAGTTTAGGGACCTCACTGCTGCCAATGCCAAAAACAAGGAAGAGAAAGAGAGGATGAAGTGTGTAGGAATGGCAGGAACAGCCAATAAAACCTCATCCTTCAAGAAAACCCTTGAGGAAAAAATCAAAATTCCACTAGGGCTGTCTGCTGTTTGTCACACAAAGGAGAGAGTCAGCGCTACGGTGTAGCAGGAGTCCATAAAACTTCAAAAAAACCCAAATATTTTGTCCTCCACAGAAAGAAAAAGCTGCCCTGAGCCCCATGGTGCTTTTGGGTAAGTCATGGTCCTGCAGGGACAGAGCCCAGGCTGTCCTCAGATCTTCTGCCCTTTCAGAACTGAGTGGAAAACTCATTTATCTAAGCCATTGTTTGCATGGCTGAGGAGGAATTAGCTGGAGTTGCAGTTCCAGGGAGAAGAATAGAGCTCCCAGTTAGAGATCAGAGTCTCCCAGAAGATCCTGGAGAAGGGAACAAGGAAGAAGCACCACATCTCCAGCTGAAATCTTTGAGAACACTCACCTGAAGGACACAGTGGGATGGGGGGTCACCAGAGAGAAGGGACAGGCAGAGTTCTTCCAAACCCACCAAAAATCAGCCACCTCAGCAAACCAGCAGCTCTTCGGGACAGGCTCCCTGGGCACAATAGGTGGAGACAGCTAAAGCCAAAAACCAAGGCTGTTCCTCAGTAGCCCAAGGGCTGGTTTGGATCACAGCCACAAGGTTTGGTGCTTTTGTCAGCATTCCCCAGCACCCTCTGGAGGGGCCTCACGCCTGTGGTAGCATCTGGCACTGGAGAAGACCATCACTCCAACACAGCGGCACTGGTGGAGGTCAGAGACACACTGGAAAGCACCATCCTTCCCCCAGGGCATTATGGAGAGCTGAATCCAAGGAATGACTCCTACAAAAGCCATTTCACAAATGGATGTTGCTCAAAACCCACAGCACAGCCACACAGCTCCAAACAGCTCACACTGGGGCAGCAGCTGCTCCGTGCCTCCTGCTCTGGGAATTAGCTGGAAAATAGCCTCAGGTCCAGGGAAAATAGCTTCACTAAAGCAAGAAAGCTCCAACAGCCTTCCCAGGGGAGCCTGGTCCTCACCTCCACATTCAGCCTTGCATGCCAAGTCAGTTTAGCTCAGGAAGCTGCCCTGGAAGGTGGTGGTTTCACCTCCAGCTGTTCCCTGACTGCCCTCAGCAGCCCCACAAACACGGTTCCCCAGGGGCAGTGCTGACTCAGCACAGTGGCTGCATCCTCAGCAGAGGTGCTCAGAACCAATCTGCACCCCCAACTCAGCGAAGAGAACAGGAACCTGCCCCCATCCAGCTGGGAACATCAGGATCCCAATTGCCCACCATTCCTGCAGCAAACATCCCTTGAGGAGATGGTGCCCTGGTGTAGCCAAACAGATTTTCAGGGGTAGATTCTCCTTTGCTTCTTAGCCATGATCATGACTTCCCCCTGATCTGAACATGCCCCCAGGTCATTTATTTACACCTGTAAACCACTGCTTCCCATATCACTCCCAACACCACAGCATTGCCAGCAATGCTTTGTTTTGATATTCCCCAAGTCTGAAACATTTGTTGGGGTCAGGAACAATTGAGATTGGAATCTACAGACACCTCACAGGACTAAATCGAGCCTCACCATAAGGATGTGTCCTTCCTGCAGCTGTGGGATATCATAACTGTAAGAAAAGTCTTGGAGAAATGTGGTGTTGGATGCCCTGAGCCATGCAGCCCTTTTTCCTGGGATTTTACCTCTCTCCTTCACCTCATTTGCACTTTGCTTTCCCTCTGGTTCTTGTTCTGCCTGGGCACCACACTCAGGATGACAGATCCCAGCCATGGCCTCCAGGCACTTCCTGATAGCAATAAATAACCCTTTTAATAACACAGGGATCATCCAAAGAGAAGGATGATCACAGGAAGCTTTAGCCCTCCATCATCTCCCTTGTACAGCACTGGAGTTCCCTGAAAGCATCTCACCAAGATTCAGAGTTGAAGATGAAAGACAGTTTCTTCTTAAGCTTCTAATATTCACATGAAAAACCCTTTTTGGCTAAAAAAACCTTTGAGCTTATTCTTAGCTCATAAGGGATTCAGAGATGTGGAAAATCTGGAGAAAGTTGGACGAGGCTGCACCAGTAGCAGATGAAAACCAGAACCAGCTCGCCAGACCCCCTGCCCAGCCCCACTCCCAAAAACTCAGGAAATTAAATGGACTTTCTAATCCCCCCTGCATGACACATTTGCATCTTCTTTTGCTCCTCTTTATAATTTCATGGGCTCTGCTTGGCTGTGGTTTAACTCCTTTTGGACAAAATGAGGCACAATATAAGTTCTATTCTCACTTTTTTTGAAGCTTTTACTGCAAGATTCAGACAGTTCTTGTGGTGGTTCTGACTGTGGCTGTATTCTCACCTGCAGAGATGAGTGTGGGCAAACACACAAGGATTAACCCCCCCTGTGACCGTGGTCCTCCCCTCCATCCTGCACCTGCTCATGTGCCACAGCCCTGGGCCACCAGTCCATGGATTATCCAAGGAGCTCAACTCCTTGGTATTACAGCAGAATAGCAGCAGGCACACCCACATTTACATCCACACACGTTTTGCACTGCACAGATCTAATGTGTGTCACCCCCAGAGCTGTCACATAGGGCACATGCACAGCCTTGGTGTCATTGAATAACCACGTGGATTTCATGGGGGAAAATTAGCCCTTGGGAATTCCTCCCTGCAGGGAATTCAGCTGGACACAGAGATCCTACTCAAACACAGAATCACAGAATATTCTGAGTTGGAAGGGACCTACAAGCATCTTCAAGTCTAGCTTTTCAGTGAACAGCCCATCCAGGGGTTGAAACCACAATCTTGGCATTGTCAGCACTGGGCTCTCCCAGTGCTTGGTGCTCCCATGGAGAGGACACAGTAAGTCCATCTTCCCTCTCTACTCCTCCTCTGATTATCTGGCTGCCTATTCTGGCTCTCACTGCAGCACCTTTACTACCTTAAGTCCCTTCCCAGCCAGCAGCTCCTCCTTGTGCCATGGCTCCCACCACAGGACACCAACACTGTGGAACAGCTTGCAAAGGTCAACGTGATAGTTTGATGTTCTCTGGATTCCTTCTGGATTCCATCAGGATTTCCCTGGAATGAAGGAAGGCGGCAGGCAGCCACAACTCCAGGTGCAGCCCACCCCAAACCCTTCCTAGCCGGCTGAGCTCCCCTATGGGCATCTGCTGAAACCCCCAATATGCACAGGAGCCATCAGGTGGTCATGAGACATGGAGCTGCTGTCAGGAAATTTCTCCACCGTGGTTTGAGGTTGTGTCTTTCAGTATTATTTCCCTCAATCTCCCTTTTCTTTTCTTGAAAATAATCAGCTCGCTCAGATTCTTGTGGTGAAAAGCTTCCAGTAAGTTCCAGCCTGGAATCCAGGCAGAGCGACAGATTATCTGCTTGCAGTAGGACACCTCACTTAGAGCAGCCTAATAACATAAAAATGATATATTTTAAGTCCTGCTCCCTCAATAATACCTTTTAACGTACTCAACTTATTTGAACATTATAAATAAAAGTGCTGGCACACACTGAGGTTTCTTTTGGAAGGGGGAGCAATGAGCTCTCCAGCTCCTTCGCCTCGCTGAGCTCTGGTTGCCAACCTCAGGGCTGGAACTCTAAGTTACTCTAATAAGCAAAATATTCCATTTTCCATGTATTGTTGCTCTTCAGAATGGATCCAGTTCTTGGAGTGACAATGAAAAGCTGCAGATTTCTGCAGAGAAAAAGGCAAAACTCATCAAAACTACATTAGAGCCCATTAAGATGGGGCTGCAACCATCACCTTGACACTTGGCTTTGTCCTTCTCCAGGAGAAGAGGACCAGCTCCAACTTGCCATGCTCATCTCCATCAGCTTCCAGGTCCCTCCTGCTGCTGGAGGTTTGGTCACTCTTACCATGTTACACTCTGTGCAATGGAAGCCAAAAGATTCTTTCAAGCTCCAAGTCCCCAAAGTGTGGAAAACTGCAAACCCAGCCCTAAAACTTGGTACTTTGAGCTCATCTTTTAATGTGGGAGGTTGGAAATAGCCCTGAAAAGATATTATCAGTGGCCTTTTCCATAGTTCCATGAACAAAACTTACTCTGCCTTTTGTTTTCAATAATTCCAGTGTAAATTGGAAGCTCTGGGGGATTTTTCCACATGTATTAACACACTGCCTCCATCCCCTTGGATGTGGGTCTGTTGCTGCAGGGATGGCTCATGTGTTGCAGACAGTTCTAAGCACCTCATTCTCCAGAAAAGAAGAGCTAAAAGCCTTTTCCTGGAAAAAAAAAGAAAGGAAACTTGACAAGTTTGAGCTGATTGGAGTGGGGATGAGGCAGTACTACCAGCATCCATGTTCACAGTTGGCTGAGAAAACAAATACCTGCTTAATACACAGTGCAGAAACTCTTCGGGAGTTCTGGAGGCAGGTTGGCGCCCTGGATAAATGGTTTTGCTGCTTCCAATGACTTCATCCCAAAGAAGGGTGGCCACTGGGCTTGGGGGGGATTGCTGGCAGCAATACAGAGATGCTCTCCAATATTCCCTGGCTCGATACCCTCCCTGAGCACCATTATCTCCAGTCGCACACGGAGCTCATCCCGCCGCTCCAGAGATTCCCCAGGCACCGCCTTCCATCCGATGGGTTTTCCTTTGCCAGAAAAACACTGAACAACACTGACCTCCACGTTCTGGCATCGCTGCTTCCCATGGAACGCGTGGCTGCTTTCACATCCAACTGGGATAACTGAGGTTGTTTGTGTTGTAACCCCGATCCAGCTGCATGACTGAGGAGTCAGGGATGGAGCATTATGGACATAATTGACCTGCTCCACTGCTCCTGGGCCGAGGATCGAGGCAGAGCAGCTGAAGGGTGGGTGTGGAACTGGCACAGCTCAACCCAGGGGTCCCCACCCCATCAATTGCTCCTTCCCCCGAGGGTCCTGGTTATTAACAAAGGGTGTGTCAACATTACGGAACCAGAGCGGGATTTCAGCTGCGTAAAGCGGGAGAGCCACGCTCAGGGCTGATTCCAATGAGGACGTGCCCTGGGATGGAGCTCTTCCAACATCTACCCACCTGTACTCACACCAAACCTTGCAATGCTTGTGCCTTTGCATTCTCCAACCAGGCTGGGCCCCCAATGGGTCCTACAGCAGCTGGACCCCAAGGCCCTGGATGGTGGGACATACAGCTGAAAGGAATGATGGAATGGTTTGGGTTGGAAGGGACTTTAAAGTTCATCTCATCCATCCCCCTGATATGGGCAGGGACACCTTCCAATAGGATCAGGTTGCTCCAACCTGGCCTGGAACACTACCAGGGATGGGAAAGCCACAGCTTCTCTGGGCCACCTGTGCCGGGGCCTCACCACCCTCACAGGAAGAATTTCTTCCCAATATCCCATCTAACACCGAAAATCTGGAGCTTTCTACAAAGAAGTCTAGAGGGGAAGGACAAAATTAAGTAAATAAATCTTCATTTCAGGTCAACTGAAATGTTCCATTTCACTTTATACCCCAAGTATGTGCTTGGACACGGTAAGAGTTGGGTACATTCTTTTAATTAAGACTGAACTCAACACAGCACAGCAGTAGAACATCCCAAATCCCTTCTGTGACACGTAACACTTTATCCTGAAAATACATCTCGACTCTCTCCTCGTGTTTTAGGCCCTCCTTCCCTCAGAGCACACGGAAAACAGCCGATTCCACTTCACACTGAGAGCAAGTTACAACTGCTCTATCTCAGCCAGCCCTCCCTGCTAACAAATACATCCTGATCCTATCAATCCTTGCAAAACTTCTGGAATGCCTTTGTTTAGAAAGGCAAGACCTACAGCAAGACACTCAAAATATTTCATTTTATGCTACGCTACAGTGCCTTCCTGAGTGGCATGTTCAAAAAACACTTGGAATAGATGAGCGGGATCAGAGCTTCCAAGCCGTTGATGGGAATTCACAAGTAAAGCCAGTAGTGATAAGAAAAGGAAGTCAGGATGGTGAAAAGATGATATTCACATGAAAGCTGTTGGCATTGTCCAGATACAAGAAAACCTCCCTGTGGGAACCATATCCTGTTTCATATACAGCTGGATTTAACACTTCCCTGAAACCTCCTTGCAGAAGCTCTGAGCTCTCCAGCAAAATAACCATTAACATCAAAGATTAACCCCAAGTGGCCTGGAAAAAACCCAAACATCACCAAATTCTGCTTTTCATTATCCCTCAAGGGGCAAAACTGGATATATTTTAATTGAACAAGTGTCTTCCTGGACAAAAAAGTGAGGAGAATGCATTTCATCAACAGGAGTTTTATAATTGGTTTTGCAATGTTTCCTGATCTAGGCCCTCTCTTATGCTTCTGCTTCTCTTATCAGCCAAGAATCTCCCACATCAACTCACCAGCAAGAAATTGTGTTGTCTCCCTCAACCCAAGAAATTATTGTCCTGTGAAAGCTGTTCACATTACTTAGAGCATCTCCAAGTCTCAAAAATAAAGGCAAAGGTCCCAAAAACCACTGAGCAGAGGTGGCAGGGGACTGACTGATACCTTGGAGTTACCCAGCCCACAAGCACATTGCACTGCACGTGCTAAAAAATGACTCTGTGATTCCCCTTCACGTCACCACAAGCTCCTCGACTTTACAGGAATTCAGAGTAATTTTAAGAATCAAACTTCTGTCAGACCATTGAAAAGAAAGTGCCAAAGCCACAGAGCACAACTCAGATACAGGTTCAATTCTGAGTTTTGCAGCAGATTTTCCTACTATTCCAGTTTCCCACCTGATGAGAAGAAAGGAAGAACATCTCCCACCCTGAGTATGTAGGATGTCCTGAACAGAGCCCTTGCCTTAGCCCACTGCTGCTCCTGTAACTCAAATGGTTACTAAAAGTCTTCCCTCCAACAACCTTCCTTGTAGGGCCCTTCCAACTCAGAATATTCAGAGACTGAAGACATTTTGTGATTGAACTACCCTAAGAATTTCAATTTCAGATCAGGCTGAGGGCACAAAACCTTGCTCAACTTCATAAAGCACAACTTTAATCCTGACTCAGATACCAAGTCTTAGTGTAACTGAGCTTTGCATAAAACAAAACTTCAGAGGAAAAGCCCTCAGGTATTAAATTAACAGAGGTATGGGACAAACTTCCATATATTCCAGTTTTTTCTTATTGTGAATCTTGAGTACTGTGAAAGGCTCAAAGTTGTAGGTGAACCACAAACTACAGAGGGCAATGTACATTCATTCAGCAAATCTCCTTTGAAATGGGACCAGTAAATGTCAGTAACTGACCATAGCAGTGAGGATAAAGGTTTGTAGGAGATTTCTCTCTTCCTCTTTAGGGCAGGAAAGTTCCTGAGATCAGGCTTGGATGATTCCCGATGGTGGCACTGGCTCTGGTTTGAACCAAGGAACTTCCAGGCTGGCAGGAAGGAAAGAAGACATGAACAAACTGGGCTAAACCTGATTACAAAAGTGAGGGGGAAAAAGTATATAAACGATAACAACTGAAGAATCATAATTTGACAGTGATGTTACAAGGGAAACAAAAAAAATCATCACAGGAGTGACCTCTGAACCCCAAATTCGATGAATTTATGGTCCATCTACAGCAAAACAGGTTGGAAGCCCTGACTCCACAAAGGACCAGCACCAGACTTTCAGGGGAGATTAAACCCTGGCTTGAAGCTCAGCATCACCAGGGACCTTGGCCTTGGCTCGGCACAACAGGACGATAAGGAAAGATTTGCTCACGTGCAGATTTTTGAGCGATCTCAGCGCGCTCGAACTTGGCTAAACCTCGGCACTTAAACACACTCCAGACCTGGATGGCTCAAAGGGACACAGCGTTGTTTGAAAGCTCCAGACCTCCAGGAAATCCATGGAACGTTTTACAGCTCGCATGCAAGCAGGGTCAGGGGCTGAGCGTGTGCACAGTGCGTGAGTGTCGAGATGTACATTCAGGAGAACAAATGTGTGCATTAAGTTGGAAGGGTCACGGCCTGGATAATCACTGGGGGATCATCTCCATCTCCTCCACCCCCAGCCCACAGCAGGGAGGGAAACGGGGGGACTGTTATCGGCCACGTGTGGGCCAGGAAAACCCAAGTCATACATTTGCCCTTTCCAATACCTTTCCATCCCAAGATGTTGGATGCGAAGCGATGCGTGAAGCCAGCCCAGGATCCTTCCCTCCTCGCAGGGAAGGGGGAAGGGAGAAGTTGACTGAGTCAGAAATGTGCAGCCTGCCCTGCCATCTGCTCCTGGAACAGCCCCATGGTATCCTGGCCATCACACACAGCCTGTGGAAAAGTCACAATCTGGTGCCAATCCTCACTGGTTGGAGTTTCTCAGGACTATATTTAGTCCTTTTGGGAAGGAAAGGGGTGTTATTGGTTGTTATTAGGACAAAAACATGTGATTCAATCGGCAACAGCTTGATTCCACCGGACCACAGGATCATGTGAGTCCCAGTAACAGCCCTGGTTTCTAACAACCATTTTGGAGCATTATTTTTATTTACTTTGCACTACACATCACGTTGAGCGAAGAGACAGATTCACTGCACACTGAAATTTGGACCGACTGCGTCCCATCCATATCAGAGCAAAACAGCTTGGGATTGGGAAATCCAGTCTGCTCCACAACGTGATTTAACCCATAAATCTATGATTTCACTGGCACAGCTGCTCTTTTGTAACATCAGACTAGACATCAATAAGGAACGAGTTTGCTGGCGCTGCGAAAGCCCATCATGTGGCTCAGCTAATTAAAAACTGACCTCGTCCATGATCATTAAATATTGTAATCACATGCCTGCAAGTGATTAGATGGAAAAACAGACACCCCCCTCCTCATTCCCATAGATCAGCAGCTGAGTAAGCCCAACTCAAAGCCCTTATGCTCAATCCTTTTTATAAACAGCAGAGCTCAGCTTTTAGAGATGAGGATCAATTTTGACCATTCAATGTTTCCTCTTGCTCTACAACCATATTTTTGCCAGACGTGGAGTCAGCATCAACTCCAGCCCCTCTGCTTCCCTGTTCCACCAAAAGCTTTGTGCTTGAACTGGATTTCAGCCATGGTGCTCAGGCTGATCTATCTCAAGCATTGTTAGAAGGGTGATTTAGGTGGAGATGATACCATCAGCCATCGGAGGACAAATTCCAGCCCCGGCACTCAATCCTTGACAGGCACATGAAGACAGAGAAATTGATTTTCAATTCTCTTTGAAACTTTGCCCTCCCTCGTAGGTTCATCTCAGGAGCAGGTACACTCAGCATAGGGGAAGTTAATTAAGGGCAGATGAAAGATGATGGAAGTAGAGGAATGGATAAGAGGGGACAGATAAGAGGCAGCATGTTCCTTGGAGGATGGAGAGAGGAGGTTGCATGGAGAGCCCACAGCATATGGGATTCTTCACCCTCAAGTTTGCCCTGTGCTCAGAACCCTGGTCACAGAAGAAATTGCAAAGATAATGATGCATTTTCCTGAAACTGCCTGGAGGTACTTGAGAGTTCCCACTCCTGTACTGGCTTCACCTCTGCACCACAAGCACCTCTGTCACCACAGGGGAGGAAGAAACTCCTCCAAATTATGACAGTAATCAAAAAGCCCAAACTATGTCTGCTCCATTATAAATCCCTTTGTTCATCTTGATTCATTAGAATCAGAACCACTAAGGCTGGAAAAGACCTGTAGGAACACCAAGCCCAAACCTTAACCCAACAACACCACGTTCACCACTAGCACATATTCCCATTCCAATGACCTTGGTATTTCTACTCCAGGATATTTGGGTATTTGTTTAATTGGGATTTTTTTTATTATTATTTTTGGGGAGGAGGGGTTGATTGGAGTTTGATTTTTTTGAGGTTTTTTTTGAGTATTGTTTTTTTTTTCAGTGGAAACCTGTGGAGCTCACGGTCCCAGCCTGAATCTGCGACAGACACAACATCTGACAATCCAGGTTTCTGATTCTCTAGTTTAACTGAGCACCATTTTTGTTGTGTATTCTCAGAAAGATCATTCATTTCCTTGCTTTATACTCCTTCCAATCACTTTTAAAATTCACTATGTGGAAAACACCTCCAAAATACTAAAACTCTCACCCTTCTCATTCCTTCTGCCTCTGAATTCCTTATTTTGCTGCCTCCTTTGTGAGATGAATTTACTAGAATGAGACACAACATTTCAGGCACAGGCATTCAGCCCATTTATATAATGGCAAGATATTTTCCATGTGTTTTGAAGGCCTCTTAACACTTCTGTTTGCTTTTTTTTGACCACTGGTGTGTGTGGTGCCAAATGCTACATTGAGCAACCACTGAGAAGTTTAAGTACTTCTTCTCCATTAATATAATAAACTTAGACCAGAAAAATTGGAGAAGCAGCTCCAATTATTCCTTCTACTGTGGATTACTTGGCATTTATCAACAAAGAATTCAGTTCTCATTAACTTCTTTCAGCTTCTCCCAAGCACCCAAGTGGTGCTAACTCCCTGTGCCATGAAGTTGACAATAAGCCAGCACCAAAACCAGGTGGCCAAAGGGCATCTTCCAGCCCTGCTGCTCCATGGATGGAGGCAGGACCAAAAGGAAATGAATGGCCCAGTGAGAAGCATTATAAAATAGCACATAGTGCATTTATCCAGGATTTTTCTGGGTGCAGGAAGGGATTAAACACCATGGGAAGCGGACTCTGCACGCACTGAGCACTTTTCCATAATGGAAAAGTCTTCTAGAAATGAAGTCCCACGTCATTGCACAGGTCAGTGCCCCACAGACTGAGCATTAATAGAGACTCAAGTAGTGTCACATGCAACACTGAAAATGTTGCATTAAACGAGATTCAGCCCATCAAAAGAGACTCAAAGTCAAGAAGAAAGATTTACTCATCCTTTTCATATTCGCTCAGCCTCCCACACCAGCAAACATGCTGAGCCAACAACATTTCATAAGGCTTTTCACTCCAAAGCCAGACTTATCACATACCCCATGTCCTAACCTAATCCACGCTCTCAGATGCAGAAGATCATGGAATGGCTTAAGATGGAAGGGACCTTAAAGCTCATCATATTCCAACCTCTGCTGTGGGCAGGGACACCTTTCACTGAATACCATTGGGAGCTGCTGAGCTACTAAATAATTACTCATTTTGAGAAAAACAACCAAAACAAATGTCCAGCCTTTCAATACCCCCAATAACCAGATAGCGAACAGGGTTTTATAAATTAAAGTTTGCACAAATTTGGGCCCTGGGGGCTCCTCCTAATCAGCACTAAACCCTCCCCCTTTTGAAGGGGAAAATCCTCCATTCGAGGCTCCTTCCATTGGTTCCTGGCACAACAGTTCTTATTTTTAGGAACCCAACCCTTGTTTGTGATGTTTGTCTGAATGAATTACGTACCTACAAGAGGCTGATGGAAACACACCCAGAATCCAAAAGGCAGAGAAGAGGCATCCAATGATCCTGGAATTTGCCCTGGCTAAGTTGTTCTAATGTTCTTCTAACTCTGCAAACAGCAACGCTGCTGCACAACACACAAAATAAGTGTGATGAGAGGCTTTTATCTTGGAAAAAAAATAAGTGCTTTGCTTTCTGATAACATCAAAAAACCCCTACAGAATGAGAAAACTCTAGGAAAAAACCTAAATACTATGAAATTCTAGAAAATAATTAATAGATTTTTCTGTGCTTTCATAACATTCACTCGGGTAACCATAAAAAGCGATTATTATGGTAATAAAAAGGATGAATAATTTATTATGAATCCCAGACAAACTGTTCCCTTCCAGAATTCTAAGATGACTCCATGCATATGAAAATCAGCCCTTAAATGCCTGTGTTTGCTGGAGCCGCAGGGTCAGAAAGGTCTTTCGTTGTCTTATAGTTTTATTGGATTGATTTTCTTTTCCCAAGTTAAAATGGAAGTTTAAACCTGATCATATTGGCACCTCACTGTATCTGTGGGGTTGTAACCTATATATTCCCATTTATTTAGCACAGGGATCAATTTTATTGTCTGCTGCATCTCAAAATATACAGAACAATATATATGGGGAGGTTGTCCATGTGCAATTAATTCCCTCAAACTGGAATCTTCTCAATAGAAAAACTGATATCCAGAATACACTTGCTTATAAATTTTGTCTGCAGCAGCATCCAGAATTTCAAGCTTCTTTCTGTTGTATGGACTGACCATGTCAGTGCCTGTAAACTGTTGGAACTGGGGACTAAATCCAAAGAAGGCCAAATAAGAAATCTGAAATCCAATAGGGGAACTTTTCATCACCGAGAGATGAACACATGGTTAAAAAGCTTTTGCAAACCTCAGTGTTATTAAAAAAACCAACCAAACAAAACACAATAACACAAAGTCCTGTGGCTGCTTCGCATGAAGGGGCTGCTCTGGGCCAGTTCCCAGCTCTGCCATGGCCTGGATTTATTCTCTTGGATCAGTAGCAAGTCAAGATGCAACTGTGGCCAACTCCAGTCCCAGTATCACCAACACATCAGCATTTACTCCAAGTGGGTTTGCTAAACAGAGACCCTGAAATCTTCAGTTTTCTCCCAGTTCAGGCACTACAGGGTGTGGGAGTCAGGTTCTAATGTTAAAGTGAAACGTGGTCAAAAATGGCTTTTTGCATTTTCTGTGAGTGCCTGCTTTCTCCTTCCCAAAACCCCCTTCGAAAGATGTTATCTCCTATGCAGGAATGTCCTGAGAAGATACCTGGGTTTCCTGGATTGGCCCTTGTTAACCCCTTCCTATTGGCTGGTAACCCTACCTGGTTGGTTTTTCTGTAACCCCCTGAGT
>JAWWLV010000021.1:19016962-19053357 GCA_035041135.1 Platyrinchus mystaceus | reverse complement strand
GAAATGGCTCTGAACATGGATAAGGAACCGAGGACTGGAGCTCTCCTCTACTACCCGATGGGGGACAGAGAACCAGAACAGGGTCATACTCAACACACTTATGTATGAAGAAAATAATGCTAATTTCCCTAAGTCTACTCAAATACTTTTGATATATTTGTTTATGCAAATACAACCTCTGAGCATCTCCTTAAACCCATGTCCTAAACTTGGTTCTGTCCCCATTTTCTTCAAGAGCTGTTCTTCTAAAAGATGGGGCTTTTAGGCCATACCAAAGTCCCATGAGAGGTCTATGGAAGAATTTGTCATCTCCTTTAGCCACCAGGTTATCTCCAGAGCAAATGAGTCCTCTCTAACTTCTCAGCTACACAACACTGCCACAGCTCAGCCCATTCACCCCAGTGCAAGGTGTCTTTCATGCTGGGAAAGAGAGACCTTGGAAGTTCTTCAGGGGCTTCCATATAAAAAAAGAAAAAAAAATACTAGAAGAGGAGGGAAAAACTATTAACTTGAAAATAAGCTTTTTATGGGTCACTCAGTGGTCCCATGGTCTCCATGGCAAAGGATAAAGTATAAGAGAAGGGGGAAGAGAACAGCTGCTGCTCCTCAGGAGAATGTGACAGGAGCAGGAAAAAGCCAAGCCCTAAATGGGAATGGCTTCCCACTGCTGGAAGGCAGGGTTAGATGGGATATTGGGAGGACATTCTTGGCTATGAGGGTGTTGAGGCTCTGGCACAGGTTGCCCAGAGAAGCTGTGGTTGCTCCATCCCTGGAAGTGTCCAAGGCCAGGTTGGACGGGGCTTGGAGCAGCCTGGAATAATGGAAGGTGCCCCTGCCCATGGCAGGGGGTGGAATTTGATGGACTTTAGGGTCCCTCCCAACCCAAACCAGTCTGGGATTCTGTGAATAATCCAGTTTAGGGTGGGTGCTCCTCATTTCCAAGTCCATCCTTTCTCCACACCTGCAGGGCAGGAGGCTCCGTAGAAGTCCTGAGTTATCGTAAGACCGGGATTACCAGTGAATACAGACCAGAGAAGAATAACTGAAGCACCTTCCAAAACAAACAGCCATAATTCAGAATTTGAGATACTTTACAAATTACCTATTGAAAATAGGAGAAGCTAATTCTTAGTAAAGCATAACTGCCTGGCTTGGATTTCACAGATGTTTGAAGTGTTCACAATCTGGAATTAAACCAGGCTAATCTAAACCATAAATAGGAACCATCATTTGGATTATATCTGCAACCCTCTGGTTCAATTCGCAGCTCATTATTCCGGAGTTCAACAAGCGACAAATAAACCTTAGAGAAAGCAAAAGAATTTTGTTACAGTCTCGTGTAATCTATTATTAAATAAGTCCTCACACAAACTATAATAAAATTCAATTTATTGTACTTTGTAAAATGTGATTCCCCACCTTGATAATTAAAAAGATATTGTAATAAAAGTCTTTAGTCCTCATGTGCTCACATTTGTTACAATCTGATTTTTATCCGAGCAGGAGGATTATAAGAACATGGAATTGCTGTTACAGCCTCTGTGTGCAAACACAATGTCAGGGGAGATAATTCTGATGTTACATCCATAATGGGCAAGAAATTTAGAGCTCTGAGCCCTCAGCAGCTGCTGGGCCAGCCCAACCCACCACAGACCACCTTGGACAGTCCTGCACCCACTGGCACGAGCTTGGCTTCCCAGACAGGAAGATCTTGGCACCAATGTACACAATGGACTGGCCAGTGGGATTAGTGCTGCCATTCCACTTTGGATTTAAAGCCAAGCTCAGGGCAAAGATGTGGTAACCAGTCAACTAACAGGCAGAAGAACCAGAGGTGCAGTATCAGCCCTTGCAACCTGTGTGTTCAGCCAGTGCCCAGGATCTTCCTGCCTGGCTTCCAAGAGAAAGAGGCCAGTAGCTTCCCATTTAACTGAAAAATGTGCACACAAAGCCATTTTTCCCTGACTCAAGTAGAAACAGAAGGAAAATTCCCTCACAGACATTTCCAAGTCTCAATTTGGAGCCAATGCTCTGCCTGAGAAACCTCTGGTTCTCTTGGCATCATCCTGGGGCACAGCACCATCCCTCCTGGGGGTTTTCCTGGCCCGTTTGCCACCTCTGACACAGATTCAGCCCCTGATGAGCCAGTTGGGGTTCCAGCCCTACACTCACAGCCACACTCTGGGAAAAACCTTCAGGTGACTCCGAGCTAGTTCAGATTCAGCTCTTCTGCAAGGCTGGTGCTTTCACAGGATGAGTTGGGTTGGAAGGGACCCAACCCTTTCAGTAGGGATTTCTATTGCTCCAGTTATCTTAGCCAAAAAAATAAGGTTTAATTGTTTCTCTCACCAAGCTGGTGCTGTGAGCAGAGCAGAGGAGCCTCCAACCACTGAACACGAGACCCACTCTGGAGTCTCCACCCTAATAAGCAGTGACTGACGCTGGAAGCAAAAATGGGACCAAGTGTGGGGAAATGCCATCAATTACAACTCAAATCTCAAGGAATTACAGAATAGTTTGGGTTGGAAGGGACCTTTAAAGGTCATCTAGTCCAACCCTCGACAGCAAGATCCTAAAGAGCAGATGCTGCACCTCACACAGCCCTGCTGAACAGGACCCAGCACTTCAGGCTCTCCCACATGGACAATGTCCCTGGCTTATGCAATTCCACAGGCCTCATGACTCCCTTTGGCTGATGCAGCCTCCTGGATCTGAATATCAAATCCCAGCCATTGGAGTGAGTGCAAAGGGAACCCGACAGCAAAATAAAAATCCTTCATCCAAACATATCACCCTTCCTAAAAATGAGGCAAACACACCCAATTCCAGCAAGAGCCCAAACATGATGTTTATTTAACATGAATTCCTCGACCTCATGAGAGATTAAATCCATCAAGCTGGACAAACACTCCCATAACAAGGAAAAAAAGACAGACTCCACTCTCCTACAGCAACAGTTTGGAGCACCAGCAACACAGGGTTATAAACCTCATAAAAGGTTTAATTCTTACAAGATAAATTATTTTTAAATATGTTCAGAAAACAAGCACACACACACACCAAGTTGATTCCCAGCACAGGTTCTCCTACAATGCTCACAGAGCAACCAAAGTACCTGTCACACTTTGTCATCACCAATTCATTGTGTCCAAATGGGGTTCATTTGTAGGTGCCTTTCTTATAGAACTGGTCTAAAATCATCACAGCATTTCTAATCCACATATTGGCCTGGAAATGGGTTGATTTGTTCACATCTAACCATATATAAAATAACATCTGTCTGTAAAGCAGGTAAGGACTTTAGGCTGGGTCACTTCACTCAGGTAAGTCCCTGTACAAAGAGAACCCAACTTAGATAACTGAAAGAGCAGCTATGAGTAAAATGTGGTAATAGATGGAGAGAGAACAACACAAGGACCATCCCTACCACATACCTACCACTTGATGATCTTGGAGTCGTTTCCAGCCTTAATGATCCTATGATTTGCAGAGTGCAATTTATTATAACTTACCAGTAAAATGATCGTGATTTTGCATTCATTTACATATTTTGAAAGCAGCACACAAAAACCTCTCCAGCCATTACATCATAGACAACACCGGGAGGAAAAACCAAACCTGTGCTAACAGGTCAGTCTTAATTTTGTCCTGACACTCCAAAAACCGGGTCTAGTCTGGGAAAGGCTTTCTCTTCCCAGCTCCCTGTCAGCACACGAGAGGGCACTGTTCTGTAGGCTCAGGGGAGGGAGAGAGCACAAATCCATCATGTGCTGCACATGCAAATCCTTGTGCTCACGCCAAGCAATTAGAGCTCCTCTGGAGAATTCAGTGTGTAGCAAGAACCAAACCTGTCAATTAACTCAGCATCCTCAACACCTCGGGGGATCCTTCATTGCAGTACCCTTTTTTTTTTTTATTTTCAGAAAATGCAGATAATCAAGCTATTTATGTTGCCCCAATTATCAGTGTTGTAATTTATTAGCACTACAAGGCCAGAGCTGACTCCACATAGGAAAGTTTCTTGCTGTGTTGCATAAACCAGGTGTCATGGGGACAACACATGGCTCAAAGACCTTCAGAAGGCTCCTGGGTCCAGCCCAGGTGGGATAACCACTCAAATTTAGTATTCCAGGTTTAAACAAATAGATCCAAGAACTCTGATTAAATCCAGTGGTGAAGTAACTGTTTAGGAATTGAAGTGACACTGAAGTGCCTCTGACTTGTGATTCCAACAAGTGCCAACACTTCAGGTACCTTGTTCTACTACAAAGTGTTTCATAAGAAGCAGAAAGGACAGGAGCAGGGTTTTAGCCAAAAAAGCAAACCAACCAGCAGGTGTAACAGAGCTTACAAGGCACTCAGAGCTGCATTTGCTCCAGACTAAACACTGCTGCAGTTTGCCCATTTTAGCAAAATCATTCCAGTTTCACCTTGCCATGAACCACATGGGCTGTGGTTTGTTTTCATCCCCAAACACCCTTGTTACCTGTATTTCTAACACAATCTCTGCCCTCTGAGCATAAAAACAGTGTCCCTTACAGCCTCCCTCTCCTCCTCCTGCAACTAAATTAACAGGAAAGGGTATTTTATTATTTAAAACCCAGTCAGTCGCCTGCTGTCAAGTCCTCGTTTTAGGCTTCTGTGTTTCTCCTGCAGCACGTGCTGACAGATGCCACGTTCTGGGGGAAACACACAGGCCTTGAAACATAAGCAAGGCAGGAAATTGCTATCTGTAGGTATCAACAACAAAAAACCCCCACCTATGCATGGCTCCTCCGAGGACAACAATGTTCCCACTGAGGAACTGGGACCAGCGCCTCCCGATCAGATTACCTGCACCCCAGAGCAGTTGATTTCCCTCCTGTTCATTTTATAGCTCTCAAATCTTCGAGCTAAGTGGCCAAAAAATATATATCAGTCTAGTCATCTTGTCTGCTTTTTGTGTGCTTTTTCTATGCTGAATGAGGGAGCACCACGTCACTCCAGCAGCCCTTGGGAATCCCAAAACTGCACATCATGGCAGGGGCACAGCCTGCCACTGCCATCCCCGTGGCCACTGCTCCCTGACATCCCAGGAACCGCTTGGCAGCAAAGGGGCTTTTGCAGCAGAATAAATGTTGTGTAAAACCTCTGGATTAAAGCCATCCTGCGAGTGCCAAGTTGATTGTCAAGTGGAGGCTTCTCTTAACTTCAGTAACCTGGAGATGATGTCAGCCCAGCAGGGCTGTGTTACCAAGGACAGAGCGCGCTCCTGGAACACAAATCTCTTGTCCTTAGGTAGCCTGTGAACTTCCTGAACTCATCCTGGGAATCAAGAGTTCATCTCCACATGCCACACTGAGGGATGTTCATGTCTCCCCTGCCAATGTATTACTATGGAGTCATTATATCATCATCTGCACTTCACAGAGATGTTTCAAACATCTGGTTGGCTTTAAATGCTCGAAACCACATGCACGCACCGCTCGCTCTTCACGGTGAGCTGCTCCTCCCGTGGCTACGAGAGGCCAGAGCACGTGAACCTCAGTGACTCCTGATGCATGATGGACATTCTGTTTACATTTCAGCTGACAACACCAAGGGGTTTCCTTTCCAGCTGCAAACAACGACAAAAGAGGAGAGAGAACACCAGCAAAACCCTCATCACGAGTCAGGGACTTGGTGCCCGCTGTCGCCAGGCTCCTGAGCTGTCTCTCATGAGCTCCAGAGGTAACAACATCACAGCATCCTTCAGTCAGATTCCAAAGGGATGCAGATGGAGAACGTTATCTTTTTGCCTATTGCTTAGAGGCACAATCTCCAATCTGGAAACTATTTAACACAATAGAGATAATTAAACTTGCTCACTCAGTTTGATGGTACTAGAAGCAAAATGGAATTGGACTGAGAGGCAAGATGGGCATGTCACAGCCTGCAGGAAGAAATGGGACTCCAGGGAATCACTGGGATCAACCCCCCAGTGTCATCACAATATAGCAGAGCACTGGATTAGAACAGGAAGTCATCACAAGTCACATATCTGACCTGAAAACAGTTTTCTCCTGGTTTTGTTACACAAGTCTGGAATACTTGCTTTCCGAAAACTTTTGGTAAGTGGATAAATGGGCTTGGTGGGTGGGGGATTTATCACCACCCCCTGCCTCATCAGAAATGTCTCTTCTGATGGAGCACTCAAACCATGACAAACAGAGTGGTACCTACAGACATGTCTTAAGATAAATCAGACAGACAGGAATGGAAAGAAAGACAAACACTGGGTTTCCTTTGCCTTAACAAAACCACTTTGCCCTTTTCAGAGCTTCTGGAGCAGGGCACCAAACTGCTCTCAACTTCCAAAATCCATTCTGTAAAGACACCTAAAGACAATTCAATAACCAACTGTTTTCCTTGCCCAGTCTTTCATCTAAACATTATTTTATGTGATGTCCAATGAAAGAAAACTCATTAGAGTAATGAGAGAAAACTTATTAGGGTAATGAGCAGCAGCTGCAAGTGCTTCAGCTCCCTTGATGAACATACCAGGGAGAGAGAGGAGCCAGGGTGGGCTGAGCCAGCACTGCCTGTTGGGACACTCCATCCAACAAGGACATTATTGTGGCTGCAAGTCTCAATCTCCCCTTTAAATCTCCAGGAACAACAGTCCTTTCCACTAGTACAGAAGAGGATTTTCAACCGCATTTATTCAGAAAGCTGTGAGTCCTGAAGGGACCGTGATTTCATCTGTTTTGACCTCCTGCATCACCCCAAGCACTACATCTCACCCTCTCACCTGGCTCTACAAAGCCCAAGAACTACGTAAAGCCCTAAAATTAAAGCTCCACTGGGGTCCTGGCTAAGCCCCCTTCCCTGCAGGCTGGCCTGGTTTGCTGAGCACCAGGAGACATCGAATCCTCTGTGGAATTCCCGCTCGGAAACACATGGTCTGTATAAGTTAGAATGTGTTGGGGTTTAGCTTCCAGCCTGGATTCCATCTTTTCCTTTTGTTTCCAAAGTTTCCTCTCACAAAACTATCCCAGTGCACAAATACCAATTCACTTCATTTATTAATTTTTTCAAAAATGCAGTAGATTAAGAGTTTTTCAAGATCTTTCTTCCCCCAGCTCTCAAATAATTTTTTTTAGCCCTTTTCCACATTGCCTTCTATTTTTTGACAACATTTTGAAAAGAAATAAAATGACCAAACCCACATGGGTTGGTTGGGGAACACAGGGCTCCCCTGCACACCCATCCCAGCATCACAGTGTCCTTTCTGTGCCAGCCTGGATCATTTGGAATGGCAAGATGAGCTCCCAAAGGCATTTATTTCTGTGGCAGTGCCATCAGAACCTCTTGCCTGCCATGTTTCCAGATGGAGAGCTCCATCTGCATCAAAGCCTTTTTGATTTCCACGGGCTGAGCTTTCCAAGCCTTCCAGACCACACGGCTTCTTGACTCACCCCTGCGCTTCCCAGCCAAGGCGTGAGCTGGACCAAGGCTTCATCAGCAGGAATGTTATCAGGACTTTAGGCCACTGAGGAGAGGATGGAACAAGAGCAGGCCAAGATCCAAGGAGCCCAACAACCAGCCTCTGATTTCATGAGGGCTCCCTGGTAATGACTCTTTTTTTGCAGATGTATCATCCAATTCTTAATCCCTTTGCTGTGTGTTCTAGCCCATGAAACACTAATTGCTTTCCTCAGATACACATCCAGCACTTCAGAAAGACATCCAACTTTCTTTCAGCTACCTTTGTCAACTGAATCCTTAAAGAATGAGGTAACTTTTGTTTGACAGTTGACCTCCATTTCAAAGTGTCCACCAAAAGCCACATTTGCCTACAGAACTGCAACAGTTTATTAGTGCTTTTTCCTCCACTACAAGAAAATGGAGCGATCAAGTGACACTTTACTCAGCTGGGAAGCTCAATCTGAGCACTGAAGGCAACAGCTGCCTTTCCCAGTACTTTGCAAGGAGAGAAGCAGAAAACCAGATAAAAGTATCCATCAGTGCAGGGCACTGGGGGAGCTCTTAGGAGTCCCAAATTCTCTGCTCCATCATTCAGTAACAGCTCTCCAGGAGCACAGGCATTAACTGGTAATTGCTTCGAGAACCCTCCAAACTGAAAGGTAAACAGAGTCCTCACATTTCCCTAACATTGCTCAAATAACGCTCCGCTCATTTATCCAGCAAATCCAGCTCTTAGGATAAGTCATAACAATCCATAAACTCACTCTGAGCCTTCCAACTATTCCTCCAGCTCTGATGAACAGCCTGAACAGACAGACCCGAGTCACCACAGACAGGAACGAGTTGCTCCGAGTCAGGGCTACCAGTGCCACCCCATTAGTCAACCCAGGCCCGATGATTTCATCCCTATCCCAGACTCAACCATCAAAGGCTTTGACAAATGATGAGTCTTCCCAACTTTCCTGCCAGTTGCCCACCAAACAGCTATAAACACGCAGCAAGTCTCTTTGGTGAGTAACGGGAACAGAATTGGCTCGGCGGCCGTGCTCCGCTCCCGGCGCGGATCCTCTGGTGGATATTTATCCGCACAAATATGCAACGTGGTGCTGCTTTCCCACAAATGTTCCTGCCAGCGCGATTTCTTCGCTCATCCAAAGCGGTTGGGGAATAAACAGCAAAGCAGATCAGCGAATTCAAGATGGAAAAACATCCATCTTGGGAGGATCATCCCGACCACGTGAGGAGGAGCGGCTCGGTGCCAATGCGCTGGATCGATTACCCGTGTTGGGCAAGTGGGTGAGTTGGACTCGCCCCCTTCTCCTCCCCTCTGTACTTTTGCAGCCTCATTTATAAGCGGAAATAGAGGTAACAAAGTAGTAAATACCAATAAAAACCCATCTGAAAACGATCACATAAATTGGTCAAGCCCTTCCCAGTCAGATCACGGAGCCAAAGCTTGACGTTGCCTCGGGCTCTGCGGTCATCAGCTCATGCCATAACTCCAACGTGATGAAAAGGGACACGGGATCATCTTGACAAAAGTATTAAAGTATTTCAGACACTTTAGACATGCAGGATGTCTCAGGTCACACATGGGGATTTTCCTCCTGACATGTTACATCTGGGATAAGAAACAGCTGGGAAGGCGATTGTGTTACACGTGCACAGTGCTCGCCATTGTGAGCACAACCAGAGACATCCAGGCCCTCCTTCCAGCCCTCAGCACGTGCTCCCTGAGCAACTGCAAATACAGATCCTGGGTGTTGCAAGGCCTCCAAGTACCACTTGATTCACTCTAAACAACAACATCCAGTGCCTGTTGCCAAGGCCCCCAACTCTGCCCAAGTTTCAATCCTCTTGCAATTAAAATTTGAGACCCCCCCCCCCCCCCAGCATCCCAAATTATGGAGCCCAGACCTCTGAAAGTCAAATTAAAATCCAACCACAGTAATTATTGCAGCATTCAAACCTCTGTGAAGTGGCATTAAATGGGAAGATAACACAAATACGCACTGAAAGAAATTAAGTACCTGGTGCAGGTGTTCGGGAGATGAATTCACACAGGACAGAGTCAGTGTGTTCAATCAATAATCCTGCCTGGAAAACAAGAAGAAAAATTAAGATTTTTTTTTTCAGAATTTGAAGATCTTCTATAATTGAACAAAATGAACATAGTTAACTCATTAAAACTGTCAACACTTAAGCACACTCAGTAATCAAGAAAGACTTTGTGTTTCTTTTTTTCTTTACACCACAAACTTCTTTCTGCCCAATAAAAGAACAGTTACTAAGGTTTATAAGAATAATTATTCTGTCTTCTTCCCTCCAAAACTATTTTGTTCTAACAAACAAAAGGCCTAGAAGAAAAATCTGAAATACTCTTTAAAAAACCCCGTAGTGCGAATGTTTCGTGAACAGGCTTCCTCAGCAGCTGGGTCTTTCAGGCACTGAAGTGTATCAGGGAATGCCTTGTAGTACAAACATTAGCAATGGCCACATATCCCATTTACTCCACAGAATGCTGCAAAAACCTTAATGAAAGACCATTTCTTATTATTTTAATCATCAACATTTAAAGAAAAATTAAAACATTTAAACACTTAAAACTTCAGAACCTAGTTGGCCTCAATGATCTTAAAGGTCTTTTCCAACCTAAATGATTCTGTGATCCTTTGATTGCCATGCCCACCATTACCCATAAGAATTAATTAGCTTAATAACCAAATATTTTCATTATAGCAGCAAGAACAAGGTTTAAAATTCAAAAGCCAACTAAGGTCCTTATCCATTTGAGCCAACACTGTCTTTTCTTGCCTCTAAAGTGAGGGGACCAAAGAGAGTGTTTGTTCCCTGGGGAGCCTCCAGGCCCCAGGGAAGAGTTAAGTCACCACCAGGACAAGGCCTGCTGACCCCACCCTTCTCCCTGAACTCCCTGGGCCAGTTTGTGTTGTTTTATCTACAAAAGTCTCCAAACATTTGATGCATCTTTTAAAAGTCTCAACACCCAAAGGCTCCTGCGTCAGTGACTATTTCAGTTATTGCATTACAATTAAAGATCAAATTCCAAATCGCTGGAGTTGCAGAGAAATCAGGAACCCAAGTACTGAATTCAGCCTGGAAAAGGCTCCAGAGAGACCCGAGACCCTTCCAGTGCCTCAAGGGGCTCCAGGAGAGCTGGAGAGGGACTTCGGACAAGGGATGGAGGGACAGGACAAGGGGGAATGGCTTCCCACTGCCAGAGGGCAGGGATAGATAGGATACTGGGAAGGAATTCTTCCCTGTGAGGGTGGGAAGGCCCTGGCACAGGTTGCCCAGAGCAGCTGTGGCTGCCCCATCCCTGGAAGTATCCAAGGCCAGACTGGATGGGTCTTGGAGCAACCTGGGATAGTGGAAGGTGTCCCTGTCCATGTGGAATGAGATGAGCTTTAAAGTCCTTTCCAATGACTCAATGATTTTACCCAGAACCACGACTATTAGGAAGGAAGCCAAAATGCCCCTACATTTATTAATTTATTATAAATTTTTGATTTTTAGCAACCAACTCACAATTTCTAAGTGTGCAGTGCTGGCAGAGCTGCAAGTCCTTTTGACTTATAACATTCATGGGGGAAACCCCAACTAACCTTCACTCCCCACCCACTTTCAGTGCTGATGCAAAGGCAGCTCCTACCAGGTCCATAAATATGACTGTAAGACAAGATCCACCCAATTCCTGACGGCCACCAGAGTTCTCTGTCAGAGTATCTACAGCAAAGCTATTGCACAATAAGCAACATAAAGCATCCCATTAAATTACAGCCAGTGTTTTGAAATCAGACAAAGAATGCTGCAGATATAAATATTTATGGGGGTTGATGAACCACTAATGAAATCAAGACTCAAATGTGCTTGGACTGTCCTTCACCCAAAATGAGTAAGACTTGAGTGTAAATACTGCTGTTCAATGAAACAGTTTGTGCACTGGCTTCATGGCTGGGAGAGCACACATGGGAGATCAAAGGCACAGAGTGGAATCTTGATTGAGCTGCAGCAAAATACTCAACCAAATGTGCCAACCGTGTCCTCCTGAACACCCCTTGGCCAGCAGTGACCAGCTGTGCTCATGTCATGACACAGGTGAACACCTCAACTGGTGCTAATCCAAATAAGTGTAGCATTGGTTTTGGCTCCATTTCCCTTGGTTTGGATGCTGCCCAAGATGCAGATGTGGAGAAGAGCCCTTCTGGGAAGGGGAGATGACAATCATAGGGATTACAGGGGTCAAGCAAAGGAAATCCTCCTGCATTGTGGTCAAAAGCTGAAGGCAGTGATTTGTCCCCTCTGTTCTGATGAGATTCCACTGGGACACTGCATCCAGCTATGGGTCCCCAACATGAGGACGTGGAGCTGCTGGAGAAAGTCCAGAGGTGGCCATGGAAATGCTCCAAGGGCTGGAGCCCTTCTGCTCTGGAGCCAGGCTGGGAGAGCTGGGGGTGTTCATCTGGAGAAGAGAAGGCTCTGGGGAGATCTTAGAGCCCCTTCCAGTGCCTAAAGGGGCTCCAGGAAAGCTGGAGAAGGACTTTGGACAAGGGGGAATGGCTTCCCACTGCCAGAGGGCAGGGTTAGATGGGATATTGGGAAGGAATTCTTCCCTGTAAGGGTGGTGAAGCCCCGGCACAGGTTGCCCAGAGAAGCTGTGGCTGCCCCACCCCTGGAAGTGTCCAGGACCAAGTTGGACAGGGCTTGCAGCAACCTGGTCTATTGGAAGATGTCCCTGCCCATGGCAGGGGGTGGGACTAGATGACCTTTAAAGGTCCCTTCCAACAAAACCATTCCATGATTCAGCAGTCAGGGATCCCCCGTTCAAATCCATAAGATCTCAATAACTCCCATGCCTGATTTTCCACATTTTCCTGGTCAGGGAGACCAGGAGCAGCAGGAAGCCAAACCCTCCAATGCTCTGAAAGTGCTTTGAGACTCTGCAACTCAAGAGTTACAACTGTGGAGCAGCACCAACACTGAGCTCCTGCCCAGAGAGCCCTCACTGCAAACTCCCAGAACAGACTCTTTTGCAGACGTCCTGCTTTTCCCACCCTGTAAAATGTTATTCCAGAAATTCCATATAAACGCCTTTCACATCACATTACATTCCCCCGGCAGAAATAAGCCAGATAAGGAATGTCTGCCCATGAGTGTTGTGATCAGACTTTCAACACATCTGAACTTCAAAGGGGCCAAAGAGGAAAATCTGCTCATCCCAGCAAATATTTGCTACAGCTCCCACTTCCAGTGTCTTTCAGGTGTCTGATCATCAAATTAATGGATTCCCCCCAACCCTTCTTAGGTGGCTGATGAGCTTCTCCTAAACTCCTGCAAAACGATCAGTGAGGGAAATTAGAAAAAAAAACAACCCAACCATATGGTTTGAACACAATGGCTTTCAAAGGAAATAAAAGCTCTCTGTAGACTCCACAACCTCTAAATCCTCTGTGAGAACAGATAAAAGCCACATTGTAGTCAAGTCTCCACCTAAACAACTCAAGCAGAATCTAGGTCAGTATTCCCTCCTGGGAAATGATGGATTAATCAGTGGTGCTTCCGAAGGGATTTTTGACTAATGCAGTGTTTTTATATAGGAACTGGCAGCCACCACCTCCTGCAACTCAATATTCTCTCAAAGCCTCCAAGAGCCAAAAGTTACACTTGAAAAGTGCTTTTAAGCCTGCTGGAAAAAAAAAAAAAAAAAAAAGTGCCCTTATTCCAAGTAGAAACAGAAGGAGGAGATTATTCTTGGTAACAGCACTTCCTACCCAGCATTTCCAACACCAGAGGTGTCCTCTCCTCCCAGGTGGTGACAATCCATCCACTCGAGGTTCCAGAGCTGCAGATCCAGGAGCCACCAGCCACAGCTCCTGAGCTCCCACCTCCACCTTCAGCTGCAGATCCTGTTTGCACCATCCCTGTTTAAAATGGGAACCAGCCACGGGAAGTTTTCTGTGGCACTGGATTTAAGCAGGACCATCTTTGCTGGCTGGAAGAGAAGTTTCTCATCCCAGTTCTTTGGGATATGGTTCCTCTTGGCTGCACTGAAGGAACTTGATGTTTTCTGCCCAACCAGTCCACAGGGACATGTATTAATTCTGACAATATTTGGTGGAAAAGAATCTGAGGTCCAGCGTGAAGCTTTTGCTGCCTCCAGAGAGACGAAGGGAGGCAAAGTGGTGGGAGGGGGAGCTTTTTCTATCCAAAAACTAATGTTTTGACTCCATTCCATTCAGAAGAGGAAAAAAAAAAAAAAAAAACACAACACCAAAGAACAAACCCTCCTACTAAAAGGTCTTGTTTTCATTCCTTTGTGGAAATCAACCACAGTTTCAACCTCTATTTTTGTACAAAGCAGATTTGTGTTTTCTGGTCATTTGTAACTTGCCCTCCACCATCATCCCCCACTCCCAAAGTGCAGGTGACATCAAGGGGAGTGCCCAGCACGAGGGATTCCAGAGCCAGGAAGGGTTTTATTCCCCACCTGTCCCTCCAGCCCGAGGGATGAGTTATTTCCACAAGGACATGAGAAGCTCTGACTACAAAGACAACTCACAAATATTTTTAGCCTCTGTAAAGACAAAAAAATATGTCCCCTCTCCCTGTATCTTCACCTTACAAACTGAAATCCAGCTTCATCCCAGCTGAGCTTCCCACTCTCCTCCCTCTCCCATGGCCACAAGTTTTTGGAGCTGGATTTGGGGAAGATGCAGGTTTTGACCCTGGAGCTCCTGCATGAGCCACAGCACAGCAGCTGCAAGACCTGGGTCAAAGAAAGGCAAGAAAATGGGCATGAGGGAGGAAGAAATTACTCTATTCCTCAATTTTAGCAGTTTACAGCAGCTGAGTGTGAACATCTGGGTGTCAATTCTGCCACACCCCCATGGCTTTTAAATCCCTCTATGGATGGAGGATCCACCACTGCCCTGGGCAGGCTCTGCCAGGGCTGGGCAACTCTTCTGGGAACCAATTGATCCCAACATCCAACCTAAACCTCCCCTGGCACAGCTTGAGGCCATTCCCTCTTGTCCTATCTCTTGTTGCTTGGGAGAAGACACCAATTTATGATCTACATTATAAATGAATAAGAAAACAAGCCCTGAAGGGGTAACAACCCCCCTCCAGCCCCCCAAAAGCAATGAAGAAGTGGTTGCACTCACACTCCCATCCTGTGTTTAGCAAATTTTTCCCATTTGCATCAATTTTATATCCATTTTGCTGGTTTTATTACCCATATCTCTGCCCCACTATCTTCTCCAGAGCCTGCAGTCTCTCCCTGGATGAGCCATTTATCTCCAAACCCAAATAAAGAACATTTTTAGGCTGTGTCATTGCATGGGAAAGATGCACTTTAAGTTAACAGCTTGAATTAACAAGGCAGTAAAACTTAAAATGACCTTCTTTGTAGTTCTTGGCATGAGAGGAAGCATCAAGTCCTCCCTTTCTTTGTTAGAATGGCAGAAGATGGTGAATAGAGCACTGCTTAAGGTATCAAGTGATCCATTTCAGTTTCACTCTTTAACAAATAGAAGAAAAAAACCCTCCTTTTCTTTCCTAAAAGGGCTCCTCTCAGACAGGCTTTTACTGACTGATAAACAGGGTAATTATATTTTAACCAGGCTGCCCACAAAGAATCAGTATTCAAACCACCCCCTGTATCCTTCCCAGCTCAAAAGGCTTTGCAGGGACAATCAGGGAAAATGGAGGAACTATTAAAATCACATTTCAACAGGATCATAGTGTTTCTCAGGGCAGGTCCATTAAAGAGATGGACTGATACCTCCATGTCCTGTCAGGATTGGGTTCCTCTACTTAGAGGAAATGGGATGTTCATTTAGCAGGATTGTGCTGCAACCTGATTCTGAATAAACTTCACATTTCCTCCACCTGGGAGCTCAAACCAACCTGAGCCAGCAGATGTGCCCCCACATCCCCATGGAGCAAAGCCTGGCAGTGCCCACATTCACCCACTGCTCCAGAGCATCACTCTGGGCTTTTTGGTCACTGCTCCTACACATCCCAAGGGCAGTTTGAGCTCAGCAAGGGGAAATGGAGCCCAGCATCCCTCTGGAGGGGCTGCCAGGACTTCGCAGCACACAGGAGCAGCCCCTGCTCCAGCCTGGTCCCCTGATCCAGCCCATCTTTCCAGCTGTTGATGCTGCCCTTTATTTAATCACCCAGAGATCTCCAAGCACTTCAAGTATTAATAAATTCATTTTCCAGGTCCCAGTGCAGGACATACCCTCCATCACACCCACCTCACAGACGAGGAGAATGTTAAATCCTGGGCTACAGCCACATTTCACTCCATAACACAAGTGATGACCTCAGCCCCAGCAACATCACTGAGTCCAACCACCCCTCACAGACGGGACAGTTCTGCCTCCAGCCAAGCCCATGCACTCTCCAGTACCAGCACATCCTTGACCAAAGACAGGATTTGGATTTTCCCCCCTGAAGGATTGTTTTACTTCCAGTTGTGAAGGAAACACGTGCCCTGGAGATAGAGCAGCACAGGCTCAGCACAGTTTCCCAGTTAGAAAACCAAACCAAACCAGTCATTCCCATCTTCAAAAAGCACTTTCGGGTGACAACCACAGCACAGAGTTTGATGCACCCCTGGGCTGCAGAGTTCCTGCTTCCCCTTTCCATGGCTCCCACAAAACCAGCAGCTCCCCATGCCAGTTCTCTGCAGTTGCAGTGCTGTCCCACTGCTAATTCCCAAATTAGTGCCTGCTTCCCTCCTCCTCTCAGCAGCAGCAGCAGCCCCTGAAGAAACAGGAAACTTCTACAGGAGCTTAATGGAAAGTAGCTGCTGAGAAAGCAGCTTTTTTCCTAGGAAAACAAATCCAAGCACAGATATAAGCACTTGCTGCAGAGGTTCAAGAGTGCAGCCAAAAATGCCAGGAACCCTAAATCATGTTTTTAAAACTCTTCAAATATCTGACAGGTGAAGGCAAGTCTAAACTGAATCGACACAGAGGATCTCAAAACAGTGAAATAATTAAAGAAATAAATAAATCACAGCTCAGCTGTTGTTTAATCCTACAAACATTTAGGCCCTCTGGACACTTAAAGCTACTTTAAAGATCTCCAGGTATCCAATATTCCACTTCCAGTCAGGTAGGATGAATTTTATTTGGGAGACCTCTGCAACTCAACCCCTATTTCCAGACTTAATCAAGTCATAATGATGGAGGAGACATGCAGGGAATGAGGATTTCCCACATCTGCAGAGCCCTGTGCCCTCCTGCCAAGGATGGAATACAGACACACAGAAGCTCAGAAACAAGCATGGATTTGGTATTTCACACCCCCTTTTCCTCCTTTTTCTCTTCTATTTAAGAAAATTTCCTTTGGAACAGAAAGTCAAGATTCAGGACATCCTGAGCAGGATCCCAAAAAGGCACGTGGCAGTTTTTTCTTTAATTAGACCCAAAAGTGAAGGCACCTGTTTAGCCCAAGGGGCTTCATTACTTAATTGTTTGGGAGGAGTTGGGTGGTGATGCTCCCAAGTGATTCCAGCTGTGAGGAGAAGACTCTCAGCTGGGTAGGGAAGGCAAAAGAAACTTTTAAACAAAAGCAAGGAAAACATCACAACTTCTACTCCAAAGCCCATTAAATCCACGAGAATCTTTCAGGCAGCTTCCAAAGATTTTGGATCAGCTCCAGAAGCTGCTTGTCATCCACAGTTCACAATGGCTTTACTAGAGAGGGAACAAAAAGCCTTTTTGTTCATATTTTCCAGATGTGGAAACTGAGGAACGTGGAAACTTGGTGCGGAGCAGGTCAGAGTGGCAGAGCCTGGGACAGGCTCCAAAAAAGAGTGGAGGGGAAACATCCAACCAAACCCATCCCCATCCCAGAGAGCAGGAAGGGTTTGCACTTGTTTTCTCATTGCAATGCAAAAAAGAAAATTTTTAGTGGCAGAAAGTTGTCTCTCTCCAAGGGAGAGCAGAGAAGCAGAGGGTGGTTTGGTGGATATCAGAGACACCACAGAATTAAGATTCCAGGGGGCATTGCCCTCAGCCACGTTTATGGATCACAAGGAGAGGAAAACAGCAACATCCAGCACAATAAAAGCAAAGCATACGATACATCCGCCTGCCAACACTTAAAAATGACAAAAAAGGGGTTATAAGAAACAACAGACATACCTTTTGCTGACACTGAAGAGCACAGGACCAAGAGGGAAGAGGTTTGGGCAGAAATGGAGAGGAAAAGCAAGAGCTGTTTTGCTATAAGGGAATACACCTCTGAACCAGGGATGGTTTCTATATTCTGAGGCTTCACAGCCCCAGGGCTGAGAGACTGGCACCAAACACTGCTCAGAACAAGAGGGGGAAGGAGCAGGACGAGCTTTGCATCCGAGACAGCCCTAATCTCCCCTAACTCAGAGCAGCAGCACAGTAGCACAGCTGAACCAAGAGGGAGCTAAACCAAACCACAGCTCAGCCTCCCACCCACACACACACCAGGAAATCACAACTCATTAGACTCAAATCAAGGCAATTTGGGGAAACAGAAGAGAGAGACACCTCACCAACCTGCTCAGGAAGGAAAGGATGATACTGGAAGATGCCCAGGGCTCCAGCCAGGTCCCAGGAAAGGTGACAAAATTTCAAAGCATAGCACCTTGAAACCCAAAATCCAGGGGGTCAGGAAGACCAGTGCAGACCCCCAGGAAGCAGAGAACTATCTTCCATCTCCCTTACTGCCCTTAGCAAGTTATTAAATTAAAAACAAACCCTCAGCTCCAGGCAGCACCTCCACCAGAAATCCGCACCAAGGAAGGGAACCAGCACTTATCGCTAATTTTAAACCCACTACCAGGTTGGGAAAATGGGCTGGGCTGGGCTCTCCCATTCCATTAATCTCCTCCAGCTGCCCACAGCTATGCTGATGGTCCCACCTGGGCAGTCAGGCAAGGACAGCACCCAGGAAAGGGCTGGTGCCTCCTGCATTGCACATCCCCATGGACTCCTCTCCTGGGAATCATTTCAGGACTTGTCCTTCAGTCCTTCCTGGTTGTTCTTCACATGGATTATTTCCTCCCTCATCATTCCCCTGGGAGCCTGAGCACATCAGAGCAGCTCCCAGAGCCCCTCACACACCATGCAAACCAGGAGTGAGGGGCTTGACAAACAGTTCTGGCTCAAAGGGGTAAAAGGTCCATCTGTCCTTCCAGAGTGACCCCAGCAACAGTCCAGGATGCAAGAGGGACAGAGCTACTCTTGGCTTTTTGGTCATGGACTAAAGAAAAGTCAAAGCCAGGTTGGATGGGGCTTGGAGCAACCTGTTCTAGTGGAAGGCGTGCCTGTCCACGGCAGGGGGTGGGACTGGGTGGGCTTTCAGGTCCCTTCTAACCCCAACCATTCTGTGATTCCATGATCTCCGACTCCATCCAGAGTTACAACAGGTATCAGTGCCTTGGGACAGTGCAGGGAATTCCCAAAATCTGACCCTAACCCCACCTTCCCCCTGAGTTACGCTGCCATTGCTCCTGGTTTGGGGATGGAGGGGGGAGGGTGAGCACAGACTTGTGAATGCAGCAGTGTTTCAACAATACAAAAGCTGCAGAGTTGAGAAGCTGAGGGTTAATTTTCCACTGGAAAAGGGAGAGGAGAGCTCAGCCATGGGAATGTACAGAAAGGCAGGCCTGGCAGCTCTGGCTGTGTTGTTCCCTATCCCAAGCTTCTCTCCAAGTCCAAGTGCTTTGAAGCACAGGAATACACACTAATTAACTTCTGGTAATTACTGCCTAAACTCCAGGACTCAATGTATAGGGTTGCAGAGAGAACTTCAAAATGACAGCAAAGTGCTGCTTGAACTAAAACCCAAAACAAACCAGGAGGAGGGAGAGTGAAAAAAAGGGAAAGAACCCCACATTTATTAGACATATGAGCCCTCATAATTCTGGACCAGCCTTGGGAGGTTGGAAGCCTGGTCCCAATTTATTAAAAGCAAGGGCCAGCAGTGCTGAGAGTGAGCTAAAAACATGCAGAACAGAAGATGAAACATCCTGAGCTACTGGATGTGGTGGTAAATCCTTCACTTTGTTAATTAGTTTTCAGGCTAATGGTGAGGTCAGGTGTACACAGAGCCCATGGAGTGAGTCTACATGATTTCTGTGATCAAAAGCTCCATCTTTTAGGCTTGCAGCCTAAATAAGCCAATTTTTCCCTTTTTTTAACCAGCCAATGGTCTGGTTAAAGCTTTGCTCAAGGGACACACTGGTCCTGCCTTGTACTAAGCCCAGCCTGTGCAGGTCAGCCTTGCAAACAGCATCTCCCACAGAGCCAGGCTGTGCTCAGAAATGATCCTGTTTTCTGGGGGTTTTCTGGTGGGGTTTTTTTCTCAAAAAGAAGGAAAAATGGAGACTGATGAATGTGGTTGTGTCTCGACCGTTTCCTACCAGCGCTGGGTTGGTGCTGGAGGAGCTCTGCCACCACTTCTTCCCAGTGCAAGGTCAAAAACCATTCCCCACCTCCCAGGCTGGTGACATTGCCTGGATGGCCCCTGCTGGTGGAGCACAGCCCTACGTTATAAAGCCCCTTCTCTCCAGGGCCCTGTCTCTGCCACAAATCCTGTCCTTTCCTGCCAACCCCCTGCACAGGGAACAGGAACGTTTCTCCTTTACCTTCTTGCACCTGCACTTCATCTTCTCCCAGGATAAGTGGGGAAGCAGCTGCCTGTGTTCTGTGAGAAGTGAGAATAGTGTGGGTTGGAAGGGACCTTAAAGCTCATCCAGTTCCACTCCCCTGCCATGGGGACACCTTCCACTATCCCAGGCTGCTCCAAGCCCCCATCCAACCTGGCCTTGAACACTTTCAGGGATGAGGCAGCCACAGCTTCTCTAGGAATTCCATTCCAGCCCCTCACCACCCTCACAGGGAGGAATTTCTTCCCAATATCCCACCCAAATCTCCCCATTTCCAGTGGAAAACCATTCCCTGTGTCCTGTTGCTGTGCTGAGCTCAGCAATCCTGTGGATGTGTGGAGAACACAGCAGCAGGACCCCGAGGGATCACAGGGGGAAAAGCTCTTTCTGGAAGGCAGAGGGACAACAGCTTTTCTCCAGCCTTGCCTCTGCAGACCAACAGTGGAGCTCCTCTGGAGGAACCTCCCACCACCCAGCAACGGTGTCGGCTCTGCTTTTGGAAGAGTCATAAAACTCAGAATTACTAAGATTCCAAGTTTTCCAGCAAAATGTGGCCAAGACAAAGCCAGCTGTGACACCCCTAAAATATGCTGTCTATGGATGCTGGAGGGCTCCATGGAAACTGCAGAACACACCTCTGGTATGTGCAGTCTGTGCATTTTTTTCCAAGATCGGAGCCCATTTTCATGGGATTATAAATCAGCTCTAATAAACATTAATTCTCAGCACAAAACACTCCCTAATAATAAATTTTAAAACACATATTTTTAAAGAAGTGTATATATTCTTGGGGTCATATTTCCACAGGTTCTGCTCCTGAAATGTTGTCCCACAGTTCTCTGGCCATGCAGGGCAGGACAATACTGGGAATTCCAAATGAAATCTTGCAGAAAATGGGCTCAGATTCAATAGTCTGGACTCAACCTATAGGAAAATAGGGAAGGGAATGACTGCCTTTGGCAGGTCTGTTTTGATCCTGATGCTGAACCCTGCAGAGTGTTCACACACCACTGAGATGGATGTGCTGAATAAACACTGAGGAGCAAATCAGTGCAAGGATCAATGGAATTTCCCAACATTTTCAGGCTCAGGCACTGGATTTTCAACCCCCCTCAGGAAATTTGGGAGCACAAATTCCTACAGGGTGGTAGAATCCACGTTCTTTACCCTTTAGACACTTTAAATGACAGTTTGGGAATCAGCATGGAATTTTGTCTTCTTTTTTTTTTTTTTTTCCACTCAGCAAATGAGGTCCCCAGAATTTTTCTTGTAAAAAGATCATGGTTTTGCATTATCACAGAATCCTGGAATGGTTTGGGTTGGAAGGGACTTTAAAGCTCATCTCATTCCACCCCATGTCATGGGCAGAGACACCTTCCACTAGACCAGGTTGCTCCAAGCCTTGTCCAACCTGGCCTTGAACACTTCCAGGGATGGGCAACTTTGAGCCAGGGACCCCCTGGGAATCTGCAAAATTACCTACTCCAAATGTGGGCAACTTCAAATTCCTTCTTCCAGCTGTCCAATCCCCCTTTTTTTCTCACCCCAGCCCCTTGCTCCTGCACCTTGCTTTGCTTTGCTGGCAGATGACGACTTTGTCCTTGGCTTTGTTGTGTCCTTCCCGCCTCTCCAAAAATAGTCTTATTTTTTCCACTTGGAGTTTATTTTTAGCCATTACATGCCTTTCATCAAAGCAGGCAGCAAACATATTTAAAGATATTTATCTTCCTTTAGTGGCCTGACTCTGACCTTACACAGAATCACAGAATCCCAGACTGGTTTGGGTGGGAAGGGACCTTAAAGCTCATCTTGTTCCACCCCCTGCTGTAGGCAGGGACACTTTCCACTATCCCAGGTTGCTCAGAGCTTCATCCAACCTGGCCTTGAAATAAATTGGCAATAAACTCCCTGAAATCCAAGTACTGAATGGGGGTAAAAGTAGTACCACCCTCTCCAGCAGGAAATGCTGCCACAAATTGTCCCAGTTTAACCTCACAGAGAAGAACTTTAACTCATCGTTTCTGTGCTTGGAGGCTGATTTGACCATGTAAAATCTACCAAAACTGGGGAAAATGGCATTTTCAGTCATGCACAGGTCTGATTTTCTGTTGGGAATGTTGGTGGCCACAGCCAAAAAAATACAACTTGCTCTACTCTAGTAAGTTTGGAGAAAATGGTTCAAACACAGGAAATACAACATTTTTGTCTGAGATGAACAGCCTCATCTCACAGGGAGAGTGCCACAGTTTGTTCCATGTAAAAAGGCAAACATCAGGGAGGTTTTCAGCATCCAAACCTCCTCCAGAACCCTCTGCAAGACCCTCAGGAACAGATGTAAAGCAAAGGCAGCAGCCCCACATCTCCTCCCAGTCCATCCCAGTTTAAACACCCTGGGAAGTGCCCTGAGTGCTCTGCCTCACTCCCTCTCTCTTCCCAGCTGGAATTCCCTTTTTGGCATTACAGAGCTCTGGCACAGGTTCTCCTCTCCCTCCCAGTCACCCAATGGAGCCTTGGGAATAGTCCCTGGATCCCTCAGCGGCAGCCGGGAGATAAGATGCATTCCTAGAGATTTAGGGACTTGGAGAAGGGGGAAGTCAGCAATTGATGTGGATTTCTTCCAACTATGGAATCTTGCAAAGGTGAGAAAACAGAACAAACAGCAGAGAAAGGACCTCTGTGATCTGAGAACAAAACAAAGCTGGGGATGATTTCAAATTTCAGTGTTTGCATCATTCCTTTCTCATCTGCCCTTGAGCAAAGACAGATAGTGAAATACCTCTGAAATAAGAAAAAATATTTAAAATTTCAAATGCTGGGCAGTAGCACCAGGTATTTTATCTCAGCAGTACAAAAGGTCCATTAATCATGTAGCACTATTTTATGCACCATCTCTTATCTCCCCATTGCTCCCTGTGCTCCCTTTTACAGGACATCTGTGACAGCAGTAAAATATTGAATCATATTATTATATACCAGTGGTCTTCACTGAAACTGCTGTATTATTTAGGAAAATTGGAACACAGGCATGAGTTTGCCCCAAAATGCAGCCAATTCCAGGGTGGGAGCTGCCCAGCAGCAGAGCATTTAGGATAAGAAATGGAAAATCCTCAAACAATGAGGAAAAATCATAGAATCAAAGAATGGTTTGGGTGGGAAAGACCTTAAAACTCTTCTCCTTCCATTGGACCAGATTGCTCCAAGCCCCATCCAACCTTGCACACTTCCAGGGATGGGGAATCCACAACTCCTCTGGCTATCCTCTTAAAATAGAAGGCCTGAAGGAAGGTGGGATTTAAGGATACAAGTAGGAATTAAGACAGAACTCCCCGAAATCCCTCCTTGCTTGGAAAGTGCTGCCAGACCTTTGGAGAACACAACTGAGCAAGACCCTGATCCTTCATTAGCTCCAGGAAAAGGTGAATGTTCATTTGCATATTTTAGGGCTCAGCAGACAAGGTTCCCCCAGCCACCAGTTTTTCAGTGCTTCTGTAGTTCTTGCTGAATCTCTTGGCAAGAAAGTCCATTCTCTGACATGTTAAATAGGAGGTGTGGTTAGGCCTGGGTTGGGAACAAGCAGATAAAGCTGATTTTTAGGAATCTCAGCAGGGGAAAACCCAAATTCCTATTTCCCATCAAACAACCACCAGCAGGGCTCAATCCAGCTGCAGAATCCCGGCTTACACCACAAAGGAGACACTGAGCTCTGGACTCAGCTTAACCTCTGAAACACCACCCCACTACAAGTGCTTCAAACAGCTTCCCACTGGAACGCTGATCTTAAAACACATGGGAATTGTTGCTTCTGGAGGGGCTTAACTGTATCCTCCAGCTAAGAGCATCCCTGTGGCAGCAGCTCCCAGGCTGCGGGGTCACCTCGTGGTAAAGCCACAGGGAGGATGACATCCCTCCAGGACCCCACCCAGGGGTGCTGCAGGGAAACACTGGAAAACTGCCTCAGGGTTATTAACAATTAATAAATAATAATTAGTTCAGTTAATTAAATAAAACATAAATTAGTTATCCATTTTGTTAATAATAAAATTAATTAATTAAAATTAAATAATTATTAAATTAATAATAATTAATCAGCCTTTGCAGTGCAAAGGCTGCAGCATCATGAGTTATTCTGGGTGCTCACACGTGGATGCAGCAAAGGGGTGTTGGAATGAACATGGCCATGGTGGCAGGGCTGGGAGGAGCCACCAGACCCTCCAAGTCTCCACACATGATCTCAGGAAGTTTGAAGCTATTTTTTGGAGCACCGGGGAGATCCAGGTGGGATTGGGCCCTGCTCCCATGACAGGGCACTGGCTCCACACACACCCTCTGCTGGGAACACACAGAGCTGTCCATGGATAACATGGACTATTGGAATAATGCAAACTAGGGGCTTGCTGGAAAGAGAAATGGAGTGTTCATGAAGTAATGACCTTCAGAGAGGTGGAGACTGATGCGTTCTGGAGCCATGGCTGTGCCCCCCCCCCACGCCTCCTGCTTGTGTCTAAACTTATGCAATGATTTATTTGCATCCTGCACGAAAACAAATGGATGTTTTACATATTTATATCATAAGATAGAGTGATATTTAAGCCCATCAAAGCCACGGCAGATCTGGAGGCGATTACAGCAAGTGTTTGCTTAGCTGAGGTCACGGTGCACTCGGTGCGGGTGAGGCTCCGGGTCTGCTCCGCACATGTGAGTGTGTGAGGAAGGTCAGCACAGGCAGGCACAGGCTCCAAGTCCTGCCTTTCCAAGAGCGTGGACAGTTCAAGCAAAACCGAACCTGGCTCCTTGCGTCGGGCCTTGGGACAAAATGTTGGTCAAGGGGATGAATGTTGTGCTGTTTTCAGAATCACAGATTGAGTTTGTGGAGTCGAAAGTTTTTGTCTCTAATGGAAAGGCATTTTGTGTCTGATCTGTAAGTCCTGAGAGGAGCAGCTGAGGGAGCTGGGGGGGCTCAGCCTGCTGAAAAGGAGGCTCAGGGGGGACCTTCTCTCTCTCTGCAACTCCCTGACAGGAGGGGGGAGCCAGGTGGGGGTCAGGCTCTGCTCCCAGGGAACAAGGCACAGGATGAGAGGAAACGGCCTCAAGCTGTGCCAGGGGAGGTTCAGGTTGGAGATCAGGAGGAATTTCTTCCTGCAAAGGATGGTCAGGCACTGGAAGGGGCTGCCCAGGGAGGTGGTGGAGTCCCCATCCCTGAAGGGGATCCATCCATGGAACAAGTGGACGTGGCACTCAGTCCTCTGGGCTGGGTGACAAGTTGGGGATCGGGCACAGGTTGGACTTGATGATCCTGAAGGGCTTTTCCAACCACAGTGATTCTGTGATTCCATGAAACAGGGGGGCAATTCTGTCCAGCAGTTTCTGAAACCTGCCTCAGGATCTGCACAGATCCCACTGTCCTGGGACTATGATTCCCTCAGTTCTCATCCCTCAGCTGAGCTCTAGTGACAGGCTGGGCAACTCCTCCTGAGCCACTGGAAGTGGAAAGAAGCCCATTCCAGAGCACCCAAGTGATCCACACTCCAATGGACAGGCAGGAGTTAGTCTGGATCACCTGGGCTGCTCACAATCACATCAGAGATTTGAAGGGTGGCAAAAGTAACTGCCAGATTCAGAGAGACACAACGACTTCTTCTGGTTTGGGATAATGCTCCGGCAGTTTTTCCAGGTGCAGGTGCAAAGTCCTGGAAGCCAGGGCTCGGATTTGAGAAGCTGAGAGCTGTCTGCAGCACAGGACACTGTGCAGACCTGGCATGCCCAGGGCTGGCCTTAGAGCGATTTTCCTCTTTGGCATCTGAGGTTACCCACTGAACCACATGGTTGGTCAGGTGCCCCTGTGGAAATGGGCACAGGATAAAGTGGATTTAACACTTCCCCTTGGAAAGCCTTGCACTTCTGGTGGCTGGGCAGAGGCTACAAAAGCCAGGCATGACCAGGGATGATCCAGCCCAACAATATACTGGGACAGACTGGAAATACTGATCCCCTGCCCTCCAGGCTGTGTCAAGGAGACTTTCCCAACATCCACCCCCATGGGAAACCCAGAGCAATGCTGATGCAGAGGGATGACCATGGTGCATTCCTTGCCACTTAACTAAATGTCATCCCAGTTTTATTTCTGTCTGCTCCCATTGAAACAGCAAATTCCTGCTCTTATACCAGAGTCCAGCAAAGCCCAGTGCTGGAAAAGCCAAACTTTCCCTAAAACAGAGTCAGGGATTTGCCTCCTCCTGATTTTCCAGCCTTGCAAAGCCATGTCGTGAGCTGCCACCCTTTCCGCTCAAGTGACTGTGCAAAGCCAGCTGGGATTTGCAATCCCTGAGAGAGGCAGAGCTGCTGTGGGATCTCATTCCCAGACACATCTGGGGCCCTGACGGCACCGGCACGATGCAGAACTGCAAACAAGCTGCCGGGCTGGGAACATTCCTCCTTCCGTTTAATGGGATGTTGAAATGAAAACCATATCCTTATCTTCCACCTCCCCTGTCATCCCATCTCCCTGTGACTCCTTCCCTTTACCCAAGCTCCTTCTGGCACCTGGGGGGTGCAGGAAGGGCAGTGCTTGTGGTTCGTCTGCACGGGGCATGTCACGTTCTCCAGCTGCAGCAGCCCAGCGAGCACATCCCTAATGAATCCCGTGTGTGCCATGGAGAAGACAAGAGGCTCCCTCTCCCTCAGCAGCCCGAGCCTTCATCACCATGGCTCCAATGTCAGCAGGATGAAAACACCCTCACCGAGCTCGTTATCAGCCTGTCTTGGGTGGGATCGGAGCAGCCACAGCTGCTGCTCCAAAGGGGGGATTAACCACTGCTGATGGGAGGTCTCCTTTCAAACAGACTCACTGCAGGTGGAAAAAACCCTGACAGCCCAAGAGTTCACAAACCGCAGGAATTTTTGGCAAGTCTTTTCCTTAAGTGCCAGCCAAGGTGACTGCAGGGCCACTGGCTCAACGCTCCGAACACCTCAGTGACGCTCTGGGATGGACACAAAAGGGCACAAAAGCTCTGCTCAGAGATGCCTCCTCTCCTCTCCTCTCCTCTGAGAGATGTCCTTGAAAACAGGAAAAGCCTGAAAATTTAACAGAAAAGCTGCAGACTTGCCGTTTTGGTCTGTCTCAGCAGCACGAACAGGTTGGAGCAATCTGTCTGGGTCACAGTCTCTCTACTACGGAAAAGTCATTATTTGGTCTATAAAGGGATTTTGATACCAAATACGTGAAAGAACTAAGACTTCCTGTAGCCAAATTCCTGCATAAAAACAGCAAAAAGGCAGGGACTTCAAACAGCATCTTTCAAAAACTTTCCAGCAGATAAATTAAGAGCTGTGTTTTTAAAGAAGCCAAGGGAACCAGGGCTGCCCCACAGCGTTTCACTGATTTTATTTGGGAAATGTCATGTTTCACACCACCTACACTCACTAAGAAGGGCTCACCAAGAGTTTTAAGCAAATCTATTTGCTTAAATGGCAAAAAGGGTGAATCCAGGCTGAGTGCAGCCAGGATTGGGGTGAAGATTCTCCACCGCCACTTGGCACTGAGCCCTGTCATCCTAACATCCCAACAGCTCAGGAGACCAAAGATCCATGTCTTTGGATAAGATACAGCGCTGATGAAAGCAAGACATGTTTCTCTACTCACAGCAAACCCCCAGTGCTGACTCCGCAAATGTCCCTCGGTCCATCTCTACCCCAAACCCTGTTTTGGGGGAAAACCCCTCTCCTGGTCAAACTCCATCACTCAGACATACCTTGACCTCTCTGCTGAGCCTTTGGGCAAGGGTGTGTGTTGGCACTGAGGGTTTCATGGGGTTTCCTGAGATGGACACGAGCTGTGGGGGAACGGGATAGAGACCAGCATGCTTGGCTTCCCAAAATCCAGGGAAAAGAAAGACCTTTCAGGATCTGTCGTTGTGTTTCCAAGACTTGTACCACCAGACTGCACCAGCATAGCCTGTGTTTAACTGATCACACAGAAATACTGCTCACCCACAATCCATTTGGGACATAAATGGGCAAATGACCTCAAATAAATGCTTCACATCCATTTCCCCCAACCAACCCAACCCCTTTAACATGTTCTTGTTCAGTCTCCGTGTTCTTGGCAAGTCTAGTTCCGACTTCCCAACTGCATCCCCCAAACCCTCTGCAAAGCCCTCGGAAAAGGATAGATTTCATCATTCTTATCTGAGCTCTGTAGACAACATTTATCTTCCCTGACAGAAATCAGCTTGATTTCCGAACAAGAAGACAAATTAAAAGGCCACGAGGCCCAGGAGGGCCTGGATTGTTTGAGCCGGCGCAGTCAGGGGTGAACTCCTGGAGCCCAGCATTTGTTTCCAGTTTGTCCCTGTGCACGTGGTGCACTGGGGCCATTCCAACACGTCGGTGCTGGCAGGAGACAGAGCAGATCCAAGCCCTGCACATGGAGCACAGACGTGGGGGGCTGCAAATGTGAGGTCTGGGAGATGAGGTCTCTGAGCCCACCCCATCCCAGCTCCCCCTACTTTCCCCACACCGCTGTGGCCATCCTGGAGCCACGTTTCTGTTGGCTCCTGTGCTGGCTGGGATGCACGACAGGGATGAAATAATCTTTGGACAGGCTGGACATGGACAGCAGGGGTTTGCTTGTGGTAGCGCTGCACCAGTGGGTCCCACAGGGCCTTAGGGAAGAGATGAAAGACCATTTGCCCCCTTTCATGGGTGGAGAAAGGGCTCACAGTCCATTCTGACCTGGTAAACCCCATTCCGGATTGCGTCCTCTGCCATACCATCCTAAATGGTTTGGGTTGGAAGGGGCTTTAAAGTACAAGTTGTTCCACCCCCTGCCATGGGAAGGGACACCTTCCACTAGACCAGGTTGCTCCAAGCCCTGTCCAACTGGCCTTGGACACTTCCAGGGATGGGGTTGGTGCCCTGCTCAATATGGGAATGATGGAGTATGTTCCTAAAGCCAGCCCTAAAAGGGAAGAGGGGTTTGGGAAATAATCTTGTTTCCTGCAGGTTTCTGGCAACCCCTCGGCTGCCAGAACCAGTCCCAAGCTGGTTTGCAGGGAGCAAACAAATCCCATGCTGGGCACCATATGGTCCAGATACATCTATCAGCTGGGACAGTGCAACACAAGTCAGGATTCAGACAGAGCTGGAACCTCCCCATTTGTAGGATAAGTGTGTCAGGGGCAGTAAGAGAAACAAAGAAAATTCCCTGCCAGAGGTGGATATCCTGTTTTTTCAGCCTAGATCCATTCTTTTCAGGGAACCATCTGGCCCTGCACAGCTGGATTCTGAGCAGGAGGGAGGAGAAGGACAGGAGACACCCGATGCACTCCCTGAGCACTATGCCTTACCACCCCTGTTTGCATCAAATCCCTCTTGTTTGACCCAGTCTGAGCTGCTCCCTGCAGCACGAACAGCCTCAACACCCAGCTCAACATGAGTCCATCACACGCTCCGCGCCGTGCCAGAGATCTGCAGCCAGGCAGAGCAGCCCAAAAAACACAGTGTCCTGCCACGGAGAGGGTGTCTCCTCTGACCTTACTCTATCAAAGCTTCCAGGTTTTGTTTGCTTGAACTCTCAATTCCTTCTTTATGGCTCCCCGGAGGTGACACACTCAGCACACACTCTGCTCCCATCGCTCCGAGATCAAACAGCCAGACGGGCTCTGCAGGGGCCAAGAGAGCCCTGCCAGCACTGAGCAAAACAGGTCCTGGTGGAAGCAATTCCCAAGGAAACAGCCCAGAAAGCTGCCCTGCTTTTAAAAAGCCCCTCGGGAGAAGTTTCCAAGCACATGAGTTCCTGTTGAGCGGAGCAGCCTCGGCTGGGTTTATCCCAGTGGCAGGTGCAGCACATGGATCACACCCCCACAGCCAGATCCAGAGCCTGGAGAGGCACCTGGAGGTTTGGCACGTGGAGCCCCAGCAGCACTGAAGTGTTTCTGCCTTTGGCTGAGCTCAGCCTCCAAATCCAGTCATCCATGGGGCCTTTCAGCCAGAGAGCTGCTCCCCTGCCTAACAGAGACCTTTTATTTCAATCTGCAATTAAATGAACATGTGCAGGGCTGATCCAAGAGATCAGTTCACTCCAGGGGGGTTTTTCTTTCCTTCAGGGTACACTGCCTGGATTTTGGGTGGCACACACATTTTGCTCACACAACATTTGGCTGGTGGTTTTTGGCAGCAGTTTTCCAAAGATCTGGAAAGGAGCAGGCACCAAATGCTCATAAACTGTGCATGAACAACTCAAGCTCCATGGAAAATCCCAGCTGCTACTCCTCCCTGTTGTATCGTGTGCTCTGAGCTCAAGTCAAGTAACAGCCCAAGGAGTCCAACCTTGGTAGAGAACTTCCAGCAATGGGTTCCTTCGCCACCATCCTTTGAAAACAACCATCACCTACGCTGAAGCCAAGATACTAAAATTACCCATGAGTATCTTCTAGTGTAGGGGCAGCTGAAGTCCCAGCCTGAGGGACGGCCCTTGGAAACATTTCCAAAGTAGACAACTCCAAGCAGTGGGAGTTCACCACACTGGCAGAGCTGACTTAACTCCCCAAATTAGAAACTGATTTTTTTTTAAGGAGGTGACCTTAAATGACACGCTCAGTGCAACAGATTAAATCCATCACAGAACCAAGACTTGACTTCAGCTCTCCTGGTTTCTGTTCCCTGATCCCACAGTCTTTTCCTTGTTTGGTCCCTTATACATCATTGTAACAAGAAGGCAAAGGCTCCACCACACCAGCAAGCTCAACTCACATGTGTTCAGTGTATCCCCTTCCCACTTAGAAACCTCAACTTTCCCAGCAATGGGTCACATTCCAGCCCCCAACTCTATGAAAATTCCCTCAAGCCAGCCCGAAGTTTGGCTTCTGTAGGGGTTTCCATGGGCAGATGTGCAGAGAGGGAAGAAATGAGCTGACAGAAAAACTGAACAAGGCAAGACAACCCCATGCAGAGGTAGCAGTGCCATCCCCTGCTGCAGAAACCAAAATAAAAGGAGAGCTGCCTCAGGCAGGAAATGATTGATGGACTCAACCACCCAGAGGACAGAGCTTGTGGCTTTGGGGACCCCCTGAAGGACAACTTGTCCTCTCCCCTGCTCTTGATTAAAAAATTCCATGGGCAGGCACCAAAATTTCCCATCAGAGAAAACAGAGGGATATTGGAGTTAATCCCTGATGCCAAGCCCATCCCTGGCAATAGTTTGCCCAGAGTTAGTGTGGAAAGCCAAGGGAGGTCTGTCAGGACCCTCAGTGGCTCCCAGTGAGGAGCTGTGATCCTCAATTGCTGGCCCAGCAGGATGCAGGCCATGGATTTCTGGAATGCTCCTGGGAAGAGCAGCCCTGCTGTGCTTCATGTGGAGCTGCCATCAATTTTAATGCTATTTTGCAGAAATTCCCACTGCTGATGGGAACAAAAGCCACATCCTGCCATGGCTCCATTGGAGCTGCAGGAAGTGATGATGGACGTTCCTAAGGCACAGAGGCCCTTTACAGAAAGGGCCAGGGAAGCACAGGGTGAATAATCATCCCAGAAGGGTGTGGGTCAGGAATATGACATTGCTTAGGAATGGCAGAGACAAGGAATGGCAGCTTCTCTGCAGGTTGGGAACACACAGCACTTCCCATTCACTATTCTCCAGTATTTTTTCAGGTGTTGAGGTAAAAAACCAACACTTTAGACCTTTCTCTATTTCTTACAAAGATTCCTGCAAATTCATGATGGTCAAAGCAAGCACAATCCAAGCCTGCCTTAGTGAACTGAACCAAGGATCACTTGGCATAAAAACGACCCAAAAATCTGTATCTTAAAAAAATTAACCCATATTCAAAGTTCAATCACAAATCCCAACAGCATCATCAGCAACTTCAATCCATTTCCAGGACATTCCTTGTGTCTCCCCATTTCACTAGGACTTCGAGAGTTACCTCCACCCTCCCCAGTGCTCAGGGTTCACCAGACTGTGGCAGCTCCAGTGTTGCTGGAGCGTCTAAATTTATGGAATACACATTTCCCCCTCCCTGCCTCAAGAACTTAATGCCTGGAGTAAAAGCAAAACTTCCTGAAAGGAGGTTTTAGTGAGTTTGGGGTTGGTCTCTTCTCCCAGGGAACAAGTGACAGGACAAGAGGAAACGGCCTCAAAATGTCCCTGGGGAGGTTTAGGTTGGATAATGGGAACATTTCTTCATGAAAAGGGCTGTCCATTCCTGGCACAGCTGCCCAGGGCAGTGGTGGAGTGCCCATCCCTAGGGGGATTTAAAAGCCATGTGGATGTGGCACCTGGGGACAGGGGTTAGTGGTGGCCTTGGCAGTGCTGGGGGATGGTTGGACTCAGAGCCTTTTCCAACCCAAATGATTCTGTGGTTCTACAACAAAAGAACAAACCATGTCTTTGGCTCAGCGTGGTCACCAGCACCCCACTGCACTTGAAGTACCAGCTCAGCCCAAGTCTGATCCTGCAACAAACCATTCCCAACCTCTTGGAAGGGTAGTCAGCCCTTCCCCAAAATTGACTGAGGTGTATCCACAAAACATTCCATCAACTGAGCTCTGACCCAGGCATGCCAAGGCCGAGGAGCAGGGACTGCCTCTTGCTTTTTAAGGGCTTTTCTCCTGTTGTTGGACATGTTGGTTTGTTTATCCATCTGTTTGCAATTCTGCAGAGGTTTGGGAGTTTTATAGTTAATGAGGAATTGCTTGAAGCACCCCAAGCTATTATGAGTGGGAGAAGGGGTGGGGGCTCTTGGAAGCTGCTGCTGTGGAGAGCTGAGCACAGCATATTTCCTCCAAGGCCCTTTAGGTTCAAGTCACAGCACTGGTGTCCTCCAGGGGATCTTGCAGAAGTCTCTGCTCAGCACAGATGTCCCCATTTTCCTGTCTCTTTACTCAAAAGGCCTTCCAGCTCGATCCATCCCTCCTGGCCCAACTCATCCCAGTGCCACCTGGATGGGGATGGTTTCCCCATCCTGCATTACCAGCCCCTCAAATGCCTTGGGTTTGTTATACACCCCCAAACCCACCCACCACTAGTCCTGCGCTACTGTGAAAGGGAAGGATTCATTGAGTTTATTACAATATAAAAACTAGAACTGTGATTCAAGATGAGGAATGGAAAGATCCTCAGCAACCCACGCATTAGCTTGGCTCCCATTGGCTTCTCCATCTGGATCCCACCCAGCTGAAAAGCTGTCTGGTAGCTCCCAGAGCTCTCCAGGGAGGACTGATCCTACTCAACTCCTTATCCTGGGTGTAAGATCAGCACAGCCTGTACTTTTCTAACCATTTTCTCCCTGTGGATCAACTCTTGATCCAAATCTCACTGGCCTGTGGTTTCCTCTGCTTCATGAGCTTGATTCTGAACCAAAATATGTTGGTTCTATTTGTTGAAGGATGAATCCTCTCCCTGCCTGGCTTTGGGAACGCTCGTGCCCCTCAGTCATGGTTACGCTGAGTCACTTTCTTGGCCAGACACAAGCAAAACTCTGCTGAATGGACCAGCAAAGCCAAAGGCCCAGCTTGGGCCTTAAGTTGATGACAAACAAACCATTCATCTGCTGTGACTGAAGTGTTCCCAACAAAGGGAGGGGGAAAGGTCCAGGCTCTGTGCACAGCCTTTTCCCTTTGGAAACTGTCCTTCCCACCATGGAGAGCACTTGTGACTGTCACCTCTGTGCTTTGCACAGCTGTGTGCTCAGCAGTGACCTTGAGATGCTTGATATTGCAGTAATATGGGAATTTGGGGTTGAATAACCTCAGATTTGAGGGGTCTGAGATTGAGCAACTCTGCGGTATTTTCTTGTTTTAAAAATCAGGCAAAATGCTGCAATTTTATCCATTGGGAGCAAATCCCTGGGAGGTGTTCACTGCTGGAAAGGGATGGGAAGGATGTTGGTGGGTCTGAAACTCTCCTTTGGCATCTCCACAAGGTTAGAGGAAGAGGGGATGAAGGAGGTCACAGCTCTTAGTGCGCAACCAATGAATCACCTGCACAACTCACTTCAACACATCCATGGCTTCTGGGCAAAGTGGGTGAAAGCACTGCAGCTCAAAAATAACCCACTAAAAATGCTAACAGCACAGAAATGCCATCACACAGTTGGAGGGATTCCAGGAGGGAATATTAACCTGGCTTCATTTTAGCCACCAGAAACTGGGCATCTGGGTGCACCAGAGCTGCTACAGGAACAGAGGTAAGTCATAAATAACAGGGCAGAAAGAAACAAGAGGTGTGGGCAAAGAACAGACACACTTTTGGCTGAGACCTGGAAGGAGGTAAAGGCAGATGCTGCTCCAGATGGCAGGAGCAGGAAAGAACAAACACTGGCAGAGCCACGAGTTGGACTCGATGATCCTGACAGATCCCTCCCAGCTCAGCATGTTCCATGATTCTGTGACATACTGTCACCTGCTCCTTGGCTCTGCCTGGAATTGGTTGGGCTTTATTTTGCCAGGAACTCACAGCAATACAGCAGTGAAGGGGAGCTGTCCCCATCGGTGGGAAGGAGACAAAGCCCCTCCCTGGACCCAAGGAGACCCCCAGAGCTGAAGGGCAGCCTGAGCCCCCTCCTGTCCCAGCCTCCTGTACTCAACACCTGTCACGACACAGCCCATCTATCCCAGAGCAATTCCTGGTGGATGCTCTGTGTGGAGTGTTGAGGAACACCCAGGAGGGCAGGATATGGGCAGGTTTGGTGTGACTGGCAGCTGTCAGGGCTGCAGCCACACTCACCTCTGGCCCTGTAGCCCCTGAAGGATCCAATGGGATCAACAGTCCATCCATCCCAAGCTCCTGCAAAGCCGCCTCAGCAGCCTTGGGGTTTCTCTTCCAGGAGGTTGTTCCTGGCAGCCTGTCACAAACACGTCAAGGCAGCACCAGTGGGTGGGAGCCAGGGTGGGCTCTACATGTTTTGGAGACTGATTTTTTCATGGCTTTTCTGGGGTGTTGAAAGAAATCCTTTCTTTCTCCTGCCTCTGGGAGCTCATGGAGTACAACGGGGTGCTGCTGGTGCTCTGGAGCTGATTAAATCCAAGCTCAGCAGTTGGAGAAGGCTTGCTGAGCTTTATTGGTGATGTCAGCAGCACGGAGGTGTCAGCTCAGCAGCTTTCCCTGGCTCTCCACGAGCTGCAGCATTCCCAGAGGATCCCTCTCTGGATATCTGGATGGTTTTTCCATACCACCAATCCCTCAGTGTTGTGCCCAGGCTCCCTATGCTGTCCCTGTAAGGATGGGGTGGCACCAGGGCAACACATCCCAGGAATGACCCCGCAGTCGCAGTGGGAGTGGAACAGTTGTTGGGAGAGGTCAGCATGGAGGACTTGTAAAAAACTGGCCTCCATGATTCACCAAAACGAGGGTTACATCAGAGGCTGGATCCAACCCCTTGTCCCAAATCCAGGCCTTTCCCAGGCAAGGTTCTGCCTGACACAGAGCAGGAGCATGTGGGAAACACAAGGCTGTTTCACAAAGTGGATCCATCTGTCGGGTGTCCCAGTACATCCCAGTTTATCAAATAAATCCTCCCCACATTTCCCACTCCCACTGAGCAAGTGGTTTCCCAGATGGCACCAAAAAGAGAGAAGCAGACACCAGCTGGACCAGGTGGATGCAGTGATGGAGTTGCCCCTTCCCTTGACTTGTTTGTGTCACCTCCTGGCCAGGCCTTTCCTACATGAACAGGGGAAACTCCAGAGAGACCAACTGAAACAGGGAAAACCAAAATTAAGAACCCCCTTTTTGTCCTTCTTGGATCCAGCAGAGGGAGGCTGGTGTAAAAAGCACCAAGAACTCAAACAGAGGGAGAAGGTTCATTCCCTGCCACTTGTGTTGTTCAAATCCAGCTCACCCTTGGTAAGAAAACAACATCCAAATCCAAGACCATTCCTACACACACACATCCCTATTTGCATTTTTCCAGGAGATCCCAAACTGTGCCTACACCCACCCACGGGAGTCACCCTCACTGCCTCAGCCACTGGGGCACCTCGTGCCCACCCTGTGCTGTCACCACAAGGCAGGAGCTCATCAGAGGCCTCTGTGGCTCCTCCTTGATGGTTATTAATGTTATTAGAATTGTTGTTAATGATTTTTAACCCACTGCTGAGGTTAACCCCTGCCAGCAGGGCTGTGGGGAACAGCTGTCTCCCATTAAATCCCCATCGTGGAGTTGTTTTCCTTTGGAAGGCCACAGCCAGCTCTAAACTCCCTCTGGAAGGCCATGGTGCCATTGTGTGAAAAGGAAGGAAAGGGGGGGGGGGGGGGGGGGGGGGGAAAAAA
>JAWWLV010000021.1:18966369-19016952 GCA_035041135.1 Platyrinchus mystaceus | reverse complement strand
AGTGGTCAGAGGGTTGGAATCCAGGAGATGAAGAGTTCAAAATCTCTGTAGGTGATTAATTTATCATCTGCTTCTTGCTAACGTGTGTCCACGGGATGAACCCATCACAAGACAGAAGAACCAGCCTTTGAAAAGCCAAGCTGGAGATCTCCCCAAATCCCTGAGGAAAATAACTATCTGCTAATCTCAGAGTCTCCAGGCCAGCACTGAATATCCATTAGACTGGGGCAAAGCCAAACTCCAGCTCTAGGCCTCTGCTTTTCCTTTTTGGGATGGTTCTGTGCTGGTTTTTAGTGACTCTGCAGCACCAAATGTGTGTCTCACCCACTCACACACACCCAAAGCCCCGGGGCCACCACGACCTCGGAGGCACAGCCCAGATTTTCAAGGTCTCCAGAGGACAGAAGCTGATTAACCCCTCCAACACATCTTCCTCAGCCGTGGAGACCTTCCAAAGCAGGAATTCCCCAGTGGAACAGACCACGCAGATGTAACCAGCTGGAAAAAAGGGCTTGATTTTTTTTTTTTTAAATAGTGTTGTTTTAACCTGCAGACAGTAATTCTAGGAGGTGCTGCTCATCTCCTTACATTTCCTTCTGCCCAATCTTAAATGACATCCAGAAAACCCTCCCTGTTCCCTCTTGCCACCAACACAAACCACAAAATCCAAGCTGTGAAGCCCACAAAGGTACCAGCTCCAGCATCCCCCACAGCACAAGACCAGTCTGATCTCACCCACAGACTACAAGTATCCCAAAACTCTCCTTTTTGCATGGAATTTTAGCTCATTTTTAAGAGAGCAGTTGCATAAGCACTTTTGCATGTGGTTACTTATAAAACTTGGCCCAAGGTTTCCCTCAACATGGCTCAAGTGTTATTTTAGGGGGGAGGGAGGTCGTAGACACTGAAAAACCAGACCTATACAAGCTTCAAATAAGTCTTTTTTTGTCCTGCAGACTAAAATTACTGGAGTTTCAATCACTGCTATTTTATGGAATAGCACCTGGGAGAAGGTTTAACCCTCTGAACAAGCAATACCTTCAAAAAAAAAAAAAGAAGTTTATTAGTTCTATTCTTTAGAGGAATATAACTGGATTATTAACAGCATTGGGGATTATTAAAAACTGCTGAAAGCAAATTAAAAACTAATTCTGTTCTCACCATTTCCTGACTTCTTGTGCTTTTCCCAACCTGGAGTGTGAGGGGCTGCAGAAGAGTGAATGGGGCATATAATAAAAAGGTGCTTTAAGTGTCTTCCCTGCCACTGACAACTCAGATTTTCCATTTCTGCCAAATTCCCTTTCTTGTCCACAAATTCTGGAAAGGGAAAAAACAGGAGCTCCCAGAGCCACAGGAAAAGGGTTTAAATTTCCCCTCCTCACCTCCGAATTTGCATGAAATACCTTTTTATGCAGATGAGAAATCCAACTTCTTGTGAGTTGAACACAGATCTTGAGCAAGGAAAACAGATCACTAAGAAGAGACTCAGCAAATTAACTCCTTCTTGTTAGAGCAGAAACTTGTCCTCAAACCTGGGATTAAACATCATTAAATACAAGAAGCCCAACACCAAACTTGAGCAGGAGAATAATTAACACCCAGCCATAGTGTTGCTCCTTCCCACCCTGTCCTTTATGGTACTGTCAACTTACACAAATGACATCATCAGTAAAGCACTAATTACTTCTTTTGCAAGATGCAAACAAACACAGGCTCCTCTTCCATCCAGGACGGTGGAGAGAGAGTAAATAAGAGCTAAAAGATTCCTCTGCTCACCTTGCCTGTATGAAACCCCTCTGCCCATTCCTGGGAACCCCCTTGCAGGGGATATTCATTCTCCGAAGGTAATTTCACATTCTGTTGCAATTCCAAAGTTTTTTTAAAGGATGTTACATAAAATCAACTAACCTTGAACCCCTGTGGGCTGAGAGCTCAGGGTCATTCTGCAGATCTCTCCCTCCTGAAGGAGTTTCCTGCAGAAAACCTTTTTTCCTCAGCAGAAGAACAAAACTGCCTGAGAAGAACCAAACTGCCTGAGAAGAACCAGGATGGGTTTGGGTGTTAGCACAGCATTGCTAGGACACAGCTCCACCTCCAAGATTAAAATAAAGAAAGGGGTTTTAGAAACAATTAGAATCAGGTGATTTCTATTAAATTCTACAGGATTTTTCCTGGGCTGTTGTTCTCAAGATGTGCAGGATCTCCTGAGCCCGGACACGCAGGTGCCCCGAGTTTGTTGAGCACAGAAGTCCCAGTAACAACCCACAGGTGCAGACACTGCCATCTCCACATGATTGCTTTTCACCTCTTTGCATTCACCAAAACAAGGTTTTGCAGCAAAGAGGCCATTCCTTGTGGAAATGTCCTGTCTGTGGGATCTGGAGAGCAGGAGTTGTTGCTTTTCCCAGCAGCTTTCACAGCCCCTGTGACGGTAACACATAAAGACACCACAGTCTGTGCTGGCAGGTGGATCTGCAGCTCCATATGGAAAATTATGGAAGCATCAGGTGTTCCCATTATATAGAATATGAGAGGATGGAAAATTCACACTCTCCAATTGTTTTCTTTATAAAATCCAAGTCACTCAGAGTTGAGCAAAAATGACTCCAGGCCCTTTGCTGCTGTCTAGAAGAGGATGCTGTGTGGTTTTCCTCTTCTTCTGTAGAGAATAAAGGGAAGAATTGGCTTTGTGTCCAGCCAAGTGTAAGGTCCCTGTGATGTCTGGAAATAAGGATTAACAGAATTCCCCGGGGAGGAAAAGATGAATTCCCCAAGCTCACCATTCCAATTTTCTCCTCCCTTGTGCTTTTCTCACTCACAAACCTTTCCAGGCAGGAGCTTGAGGGAGCAAATTTAGGGGGTCTTGAGCCAGACCCCAGTGACAGCACAAAATGGTAAACCACAGCAACTCTCCCAGCCTTGTTTCCTGGCCTGAGGCCAGTGAAGCAGCTGGAAGATGTTTATTTACCAGGATAATTACAAATTTAGTAAGGTAAAAGAGCTGGAAAAGGCAGGAAGCCCCGGGCTAGCTCAGGGAGGGGGAGATGAGTCTTGGTGGGGACCCCCCAGCCAGGGGCAAAGCACTGAGAGCTGGCGGTCACTCCTGGCATGGGGGATGATCTGCTGCCAAACTGCCTTCACAACAAAAGCCCTACAAACTAAAATATACAGTGCAATTAAGGTGCACTTTGGGAAAACAAAGCTCTGCTTGGGAGGCACTGGAAGAGCAGCCAGGAAAAGCCAAGGCTGGAGCTGCAGGAGGCTGCCAGGACAAAAATGAGCATTATTTAGTAGCCAAAGAAGTCTTTTCCTTTCTTTTCTGAGCTTATAAAGATTACAAAATCCGGTCTGCAGAATGCTGGGGGAATCAGAGAGTTAACCCAGATCACTTCTTGTTAATGGTTGGACTTGGTTCATGGTCTCGCAAATGTTAATTATTGGACTTGATGATCTTAGAGGTCTTTTCCACCCTAAATGATTCCATATTAGTGCACACACACTGTTTTGTGTATGAAGTATGTCCTGGTGAAAGCACTTCCCATGACTTTGGGGGCAGATGAGCAGCAGTGTCACCACATCCAGGCCTGGAGGGAACAGCAAGGACAAGAACTGCCATTTCCAGAATCCCTTTAGTTCTAGAAATCAAGAGATCCAAGGCTCAGTCTAAAGTGCACCAGTGCCAGTTAAAAATGAACTGGTTTCCATCTTTCCAAGGGTCCCAAAAAGCTGGAGAACTGGATGAAAGCCAGGAATGATTCCTCCATCCTGGAGTTACTCATTATAACCTCTGCTGAAAGAAATGTAATGTAGCCACTCATGTGGCTCCATCCAGGGACAAACTGGGGGATAATCCAGCAGAGCTGGGGGTGGAGCCTTTATCTCCCTGCTCTCCCATCCATTTTCCTGTTCTTTCAGCACCCCCATCCCCGTGTGGGATCTGCTTTGATCATTTAGTTTTTTACTGTGTAATCACCAATAATAATTTCTCCCCACGAGGACTATCAGGAATGTTTGCAAAGTGATTTCCCACCCCCGGGAGACCCTGCAACTGGACACCTCGTGTGCTAACCCACGGATTTTCTGCACTCCAACACAGCCATGGGCCTGAGGCCTCGAGGAAATTAACAATCCAAACAAATTCTGCTGAGGCTTAAAGGATGAATTCTTTTAATAACACTGCACTTAGGTTGGATTCTAGGCTGGAGACAGCTCTCTGCAAAATCAGGCAAAACAGCCCAAAGAAAGAGGGGTTTGACCAAACTTCAGCTCAACTGTCACGTAGTTTTCTGCCTCTTTCCCTTGCAGTGCTGATTAACCAGATTATTTATGTCCAAGCACGAGTTCAGTCACTTTTCCTTCTCCAGAAGCTTGTTCTTTCCACGAGTTCCAGAGAAAAATGAAAGTGAGGATTAAAAATAGAAGAAAAAAAAAATAAATAAATTTGCTATCTCCAATGGCTTTTGCTTCTGGCACTTCCAGAGCTGTTCCTTGTTTTGTTTGCTTGATTTCTTGCCTTTTTGTCTCCCTCTTCTCGAGAGTGAACTGCAAAGGTCAGACACTACCACGCTCTGAGTGTCTCCTGCAGCAAGAGCTGTTCTCAGATCTTGGCAGACACAGAAACCAGACAGTTCCTTGAGCGAGGTCACAGTCCAGGCTTGGGAAGATCCTCCTGGAGCAGCATGGCAGGAGCAGGACATGGGAGCCCTGAGTCACAGGCTGGGAGCTGCTCTGGCCCAGCTGGGTGTGAGATGCTGAGCTCCCAGGGAAGGGGCACATCCAGGGGTAAATAAATTTGCAAAGTGTCTGCGGTGGGAGAGGAAAAGGAGCTCAGCTGCTCCACAGAGAGGGAACCACATAAAAGAGTTCATGGGTGAGGAAGAAGTTTCTGAACTGAGAATCCCAGAATCACAGAATTATTTAGGTTGGAAAAGCCCTCCCAGACCATCGAGTTCAACCTGTGCCCAATCCCTACCTTGTCACCCAGCCCAGAGCACTGAGTGCCACATCCAGTCATTCCTTGGACACCTTCAGAGTGGGGACTCCACCACCTCCCTGGGCTGACCCTTCCAATGCCTGACCACCCTTTCTATGAAGAAATTCTTCCTGCCCTGGGTCTTGCTGGGGAAAGGGAGGTTCAGCCATCATTGCTGGAGTCCTTTAGAGCATCCAGTGTGTTTTCTCTCCAAATGGATCTCAACCACAGAATCATGGAATGGTTTGGGTTGGAAGGACCTTAAAGATCATCTCATTCCATGCTTTGCCATGAGAACCTTCCACCACAGAATCACAGAATATCCTGAGTTGGAAGGGACCCATCAGGATCATCAAGTCCAACTCCCGGCCCTGCACAGGACACCCCAGCAATCCCAGCCTGTCCCTGAGAGCACTGTCCAAACACTCCTTGACCTCAGTCACTGAACAGTTGAAAACTTGTTGTCACAGACCATGATTCCACAGTGTCACATTCCCCTTTCCCAGCTGTGGAGGGTAAGAACTTGCTGGAACAGCACAGGTTTGTCTCCAGTCAGCTAGAAGTGAAGCACAGCTCCAACCTGGTCCCAAACTGGAAGCAGATGGTTGCTTGGGGCTGCCAGCCCACCCTGCTTCTCTGCTGAAGGTCAATCCCACCCCAAAGCACTTCCCCCCTCTCCAGGGCTCCCAAAGTTCCAAAAGCTAAAAGAAACCAGCTACCCCTGCCCGGGGCTCTCTGCTTTGGTCTCAGCCTGGCACAGATCCTGGAGCAGCAGTTTGGGATCTTCTAGGAAAGGAAAAAGCTGTTGCTGTCAGATCCAGCTCTTTCCCAGCTCTCCATGATGAAGTGACAGCTGCCTACACACCCCAGGTTCTCACTGCTGTGGTTTATCCCCAAACTCCCACACTGGTCCTTCAAGGTCTGTGAAGGAGGAAACCCTGGCACTGTCCCCGTTGGCTTTTCTGAATTTCAGCTTTCCTAGGTGAAAAAATATTTTTAAAATCTTGTTGCAAACCCCCTGCACTGCAAAGTCCTGCTGTGAGGGACCCGTGTGACCCTGGGCTGCACAGGACGTCAAAGGGCTCAGCTCCAAAGTTCAGGGTCTGCTCAGCAGCTCAGGATCAGCCAAGGTAAGAGCTGTCCCAGTGGCAGAAAAGAGCCCCCCATCACTGTCTATTCTGGGTGACAGCCAAGGCCCAAATGGAACTGGTGGCAGAAGACTTACACCTGCAGATGCCAAAATTTTGTATTAGGAGGCTGAGGGAACCTTCTCCCTCTCTGCAACTCCCTGACAGGAGGGTGGAGTCAGGTGGGGGCCGGGCTCTGCTCCCAGGGAACAAGGGATAGGACAAGAGGAAATGCCTCAAGTTGTGCCAGCCGAGATTCAGGTGGAGTATTAGGGAAAATTTCTTCATGGAAAGGGTGTAAAGCACTGGAACAGGCTGCCCAGGGCAGTGGTGGAGTCCCCATCCCTGGAAGTGTTCAAAAAACATGCAGTGGTGACCATGGTGGTGGTGGATTGATGGTTGGACTAGATGATCCTAATGGTCTTTTCCAACCTTAATGACTCTTAAATTGTCTCTGTGTCACATCTTCCCATGGCCAAATGCCTCACTGGGAAGGAGCAAGATGGAGTTCTGGGAACCATGTGCAATGTGGGAGGGACAATGGTTTTGGTGGCCCTTGCAGTGCCACAGAGAGGGGGGAATTCCATTCTCTGGGAAGGTGATGACCACAGATGTCCATGCTGGGAGCCCTGGGAAGGACGTGTCTCCACAGGACAGGACAGCTCTGTGTGTTCCATCTCCTGCCATGGAAAAGGATCCTCAGCATCCAAACTGCTGTTGATGAATTACAGAATGTAGGGAAACACTTCCTATTTTGTTAATGAGTAAAACAGGATCATGGAATGAAGAAAAAATTCAGCTGGATTCATTAGACTGTTAAGGGAGTGGAAGCTTTCACAGCTTGAAGTGAAAAACTGTTCTGGGAACACATGAAATCAAAACCAACCAAACCAAACTGGAAGTGGATTGCAGGAACCAGCTTTAGCTCAATAAAAGAATGGACTAGACCAGACCTAGAAGGGCTTAGAGGATCTGATAATGATGAGAAGAGACATAAAAATCGTGGAAACAGTGAATTTTGAGGCCTGTACTTCATCCCTTGCCCTGTTAAAGAGTGCATATGGTGAGTGAGCAACTGCTTCAAGTAGCTAAAACTAAGCTTAAAACACTGGGAGGAGTGTAGTTGGTCTTGGCTTCACTTCCCTGCCATAAAAACAAGTGAATTTAAAACACAGGATGAAAAGAGGGAGCAACAAGTGCAAAAGAAATTGCGATTTCTGTGCATTTGCTGTTTATAGCAGGGAATGAGTCAGACTGTCCCAGCAGCTTCCAGGAGGACCCCGTTCAGGCCTCCAGCAAATCCCCACCTGGAAACTGGAAAAAGCCTCTGTACACTGGATATAAATAGACATTTTCCAGACACATGAGGACAAGAGCTCAGACTTGCTGGACAGACATCACCCCACAATGTACAACTGCCACCAGGTTTTATTATCATTACTTAGAATTTGACCTTATTTATGGCAAATGTGAAGAACCAAAATCATGGAAGAAAGGGAAGGGCTTGGAATGTTTATATACTACAGGCTTCTTTATTCCATGCACTTCACTGGGGTGTTGGTTATTGAAGGTTTCCCTGCTCCCCCTCCCAAATGGATAAATGGATAAAGATCATCTATCCCAGAGACAGACTCTGCTTGACGTGGAGCCCACCAGAATTAACATCTCGGGAAGGCTGAAGGCCAGGACAGACTGACTTGGTACCCAGTGATGATGATGATCACTCCAGTGGGAGTCTGGGCTTCTCCCATGGGAGTTTTTCTGGGCACTGCCATCTATCATGATCTTTTATCCCAACACCTGTGTCCCTTCCACAATCAATACAAGGACAGTGCTACTTCCAGGTTTCTCTAGTCCATGTGGGACCATGGCTGAGGAGGATTAATTCTTCCCTGGATTCAAGAAAACATGGGTGACGCAATGAAAAGCCAGCTGCTATTGCACACCAAGAGTGAGCCAAGCATGGAGATCCTTGCTGAGCTCCCAAGGAAACCCCTCAGCTGCAGCATCCTCACAAAGGGACTCGTTATCTGTAAAACTGAACTTCCTAAAAGCACCTGAAGGAGTTCTGGGCTTCCCCTACAAAACCACAAGGGATTTCTGGGGTGAATCTGGTCAGTGATCCTGCAGTGCCTGCAGCTGCTCCCCGGATAAGCCACGGGCTGGGAAGGTCACACATGGAATATTTGGAACACGGTGCTGTTCTGTAAGGCCCCATGATGAACAATTCCAAAAGGTTGGGAGCACATTTACAGGAGCACTGACCACGAGTGCTGCATACGCAACATGGCCTTGGTAGCTTTGACCCATCTTTGGTTCTGGGATTATTTATTTGGTTCTGTGAAACTACTTTACCATGAGTAAAAGACAATCCTGAGGGGATTACCTTTTCCTGTGGGGAAAAGCCTTGGCAGAGCTGGAATCCACTAGAACTGAATCAAATAGAAAGAGTCAGTCACATGAGGAGCAGCTGAGGGAGTTGGGGGGGGCTCAGCCTGGAGAAAAGGAGGCTCAGGGGGGACCCTCTTGCTCTCTACAATTACCTGCCAGGAGGTTGAAGCCGTGTAACAAGGGACAGGACAAGAGGAAAGAGCCTCAAGCTGTGCCAGGGGAGGTTCAGGTTGGAAATCAGGAAGAATTTCTTCATGGAAAGGGTTGTCAAGCACTGGACAATTTTGTAAAGCATTATGGAGCCAGCAAGAGGAGCACAAAGCATAAAGAAATTACATAAAACTCAGAGTTTGGTGCAGAAAGCTCAGTCTGTCTGCTGGCCCCAAGAGAGGCCATTTGTGAACCACAGAGCAAGCAAAAAGTCAACAGATTTGTTGTACTCACAGGTTACTACAAGAAAAAATTCAGTGTAGGCAAAAATTGCAAGAATATGTTCAAAAGAAACATTTTCCATTACCTACAGAGAACGATATTTTTGGAGAGATGTCTCAGGCCAAATGTATTTCTGTGCTTGAAGCATCAGCTGCTCTGGCAGGTGCCCTGAGAAAACAAAGTGCACTTGTGGGCATCCAACACTGAGAGACACTCTCTGAGTGCCTCACTGAGTGACTCTGCCTGGCACTTGGGCTGAGTTCAGCCCCAGAGGTGTTTGACAGGAAAATACAACTCTTTTGGGTTGGTGTAGCCAGGAGGGCTCCAAAGTCTACAGAGCTGGTGCTTCCAGCTGGGGAAAATCTGCAGGAAAGCCATGACAGAGAGCTCCAAGTACTTGGAAAGAGCTGGAGCAGCTCAGCTAAAGCTCAATTCCACAGACTGGAAATAAAGGAAAGATATGAGGCCGAGAAAAGTTTGGCAAGTGTCCCCTGCTGCCAGGAAAAGGAGGAAATTCAAGGATTTCCTGGCATGATGATGTGCAAGCAAAGCTGCCCAACTTCAGCTGCTCAAAGCAGCAACCTGAGGGTGCTGCTGACCCAGGGAATAAGGAGGACCTGGAAGGATTCAAGGCCAGGCTGGACAGGGCTTGGAGCAACCTGGTCTAGTGGAAGGTGTCCCTGGCAGGGGTGGAAGGGGGTGAGTTTTAAGGTCCCTTCCAACCCAAACCAGTCCCTCCTTGAGGAAGAGAGGGGTTACCTGTGACCAATCCCACACCAGGAACACAATGTGGATCCATGAACACAACCACTGCTGCTGCCAAAAAGGTCAAACCAGGCCAAGTGCTGGATCCTGTTGGGTCACAACAACCCCCTGCAGTGCTCCAGGCTGGGGGAAGAGTAGCTGGAAAGCTGGAGAAGGCCCTGAGGGTGCTGGTGACAGCAGAGGGACGTGAGCCCAGGTGTGCCCAGGCAGCTGATTTTTGCTCAGTATGGCACCTGAAATAGTTCTTGTTGAAGGGCTCAGTCACCTGCAGCAAAACCAGAGCCTGGAGTTTCCTTTCTGACTTGCTCCTCTTTCACCACCACAGTGGGCTGGTCTAAAATGCCAAAATGGAGAAGGACCTACTAAAAAACAGCCCCAGAGCCAGAACCTCCTTTAAATGTTTTTATTTTATTACCACTGTTGTTGTGTTGGGCAAATGAAGGGGATTGGGAGCACTGACACCTTTGAGAGGCACCTTCCAGAAGCAGTTGGACATGGCTGTGGTGCTGCCCACATGTTCCTCAACCAGGATAAAGCCCTAAAAACGACAGAGCTCTGCTAAAATCTGCTCTAAGTCCTCACTGACCAGCTCAGCTCCTGATTCTGCTGGAGCTTCTTAAAGCCAGAGTCTAGAAAACATCATTCCTGGGAACGACTTGGTAGGAAGAGAAATTTTAGAGGGCCTGTGTGGCCCCCAAATATTTTGTTGATAAGGACTTGGCAGGTTGAAGTTGTAAGAAAGGTTTTATTTCAACAGATCAGTTGGTTTGATGTGCTCTGCAGGGCCCAGGAAAATTTTTAAAGCAGAGTAAAAACCAGAACAAGGTTTCTAATCTGTAACCCTGAGTCTTGGTTTTATTCATGTGGTAACTCCAAGCTAATTATGCTTAATCTTAGCCTAATTATAATGAAAATACAAACAACACTGTTTATGCATTAATGATCAAAGGCTCTGATCTGGGGACAAGTGAAACTCATGGATGAATTACTATTTGTATCCTACAAATAGTGGTAGGTGCTACACAAGGAAGAAAGGATGGTCCAAGCCTCCAAGAGACAGGAGGTCCATGAAGACACAGAACACAGGCCTGGAAGGGACTAAAGGGCAAGAAGTTTGCAGAGAAATTTTGTTCCTGCCAAGTGCAAGGAGGGGGGAAGGAAAAGATCTTAAATGAGCAGCAGGATCTGGGATGAGGAAAGGCCAAGAAAGACAGTGAAAGTCCAGATAAGTTTTGATGTGCTGGAGAAGCAAGAGCTAGAGGAGAGGAAGTTTGTGAATGGATTTGATTTGGGCAAGAGGCAGCATTAACCAAGGCCAAGAGCAAAGGATGTTGTGTTAATGGGGCTGTGGTGAGATAACAACTTGGCCAAGAGCTGGGAGGAAGAAAAGGTTGGATCCTTATGGCTGCAAACACTTGGGGCAGGAACAGGAAAACAGGAAGATGTTCACTGGCCAGAAAGAGAAGGAAAATCTCTCCCCACCACCTGAACTGTATCAGCTGAGACAAGTCCCCTCAGGAGACTTGCCTTCCCCTCCCACACTGTGCAGCTTCCTCCTTTAACTCTGCTCCCTCCCCAGCTCTCTGTTATCATTTGGATTCTGTCTGTCCTTCTGCACAGGACCTGACCCAGGCAAACAGGGCTTGTCAAGCCGCCCGCCTCCACGGGGCTTTTGATGTCTGGAGCACAGACAGGCTGCTGAAATTTATGGTTTCCAAGGAAGACTGAGAGAGGAAGAAATTTATGTTAGGAAAATGTGACTGTCATCTTCGTTTATCTCCCGGGTTTGTAATGGAAAACAGGCATTTTACAAACACATCCACACAAAGCCCAGCGTGACACGGTCTCTGAACTCCAACTTAACCAAGAACCAGTCCAGAAAGCCTGGCAATAATAATGGTAATAATGCAATAAATCACACCCCCAGCTGCAACATCACATCCCCATCACCCGGCAAGGGAGAAAGCCCCCTGTAGAGAAACAAGGCAGCAGCATCTCTTCCCTCTCCCATCCTTCGTTCTGGATTAATCAGGAAGACTTTGGATCCTTCAGACTGACTGCAAACAACCCCCAGTCTTTATATATCACACAGGCAGCAAATAAAATGTAGAGCTACTTGGATTTCCTAAAGATCCTTCAAAGTTCAGGAAAGCCCACCCTCAACACGTGGATTACCTGGAAACCTTCAGCTGCGGGAGGCAGATAAGGAGAACAGCTCAAGCTGGAAGCAGTTAAGCCACTCAAACCGAAATGCTCAAATTTGTATATTAAATACAGACAAATTTGCATTCCCACTAAATGTTTGTTTGCAGTCCTTGGCAACTCCTTTGGACTTTTGAATTTACAGCAGGAAACAACAGAGATTCTGCTTCAGACACCCCCATTCCTGGGGGCCGTTTGCAAGGAAACCTGCGACTTGCATTTAGGTCAAAGAGCATCTATTTGATCTGGCACCAAATAATCCCAACTCACCTCAATTTCTGCAGTTCAAACGCAACCATTTCAAAGTATTTAAACCATTTGCAAGCATTCAGCCAGGAAGCTTTTCCATACTCACCCTGGAGGAAGTGGTGGCACTACTGATCTATGTCCTGCCCTACAGTAACTGTGGCTGTGGAGTTATTTATGTGCTTTTCCTGACTTCCTCTGCCACAGGAGTTGGTTGCAGAGCTGCAGGATTACGTCTGCATCTCTGAATCCTCCTTTCTCAGCTGGAAAGTCTCAAGTTCCAAGCTGGGATTCCCTCTCCACCCCCTTCTCATGGACTTAACCCTCCTTCTGCTGGAAGTGTCTCATCAACACCACCAAAATCTTGGGTACAAAAGGAAGTGGGAGGGCAGCAGTTTATGAGGAAACCCCCATATTTTCTTAGGTTCTCCTTGCTTATTAACTCTGTAAGTAAGAAAGCTCTTATTAATGATGGTATTTTTAATTATGGACCCTCAGAAACCAGTCCCAAAGGATTAGGCATTTCAAGGCTTTTTTTAATTGTTTTTGTTTTGAATTCTTTTTCTTAGGATCTTGATCAGCCCACCCTTCCTCCCTCGGTTCCCAGATCACCCAGACATTTGCTGTCATCCACAAACAAGGTCTGTGCACAAGAACCCACCACTTCTCTGTTTCACTGGTCCAAATAAAAGCACTTTTAGCCCAATTTAATCCTCACACATTGAGAACTTCAGACAAAAACTTCTGAGCAAGTGACAGACAACCCTTGACACCCTTCCTGATGTACTTGGTACCTCCATATGGGCATCTGTTTTCAGCTCATCACCACGGAGCAGCTTTCTAGGAGAGGGTATTCCCAACATTTCCCTAATTTAGGAACAATTTTTTCACCAAAAGGGTTGTCCAGCTCTGGCACAGTTGCCCAGGGCAGTGGTGGAGTCCCCATCCCTGGAGGGATTTAAAAGCCCTGTGGATGTGGCACTTGGGGACATGGGTCAGGGGTGGCTGTGGCAGTGCTGGGGGATGGTTGGTCTCCATGGTCTTAAAGGTCTTTTCCAACAGTAATGATTCTATGAATTCAGGATATTTCATATATTATTGGCTTATGCTTTCTGGCATAGGAAGAGAACAGAGGGAATGCTCCCTGATAAATGGATCCAGTAACTATGGACTGTGTGGATCCATTGCTGGGAGCCTGGTGAAGCTGCAGGAACCAGGGGCATCCCCTGGGATAACCCCTGCACACCTATGAGAATGTGCCAGGCTGTCACATATCCCAGCACATTCCCATTCCTGTCCCAAGGCTTGTGGGCCTGCACTTGAGGCCAGCCTTGCCAGTGAAAGCCAGTCAGGAGCACAAGGTACCTAAAGGTGAGGAATCCAACACTCAACACTTGGCTTGGTCATCCGTCCTCCTCCACACACTGTCAAACCCTCTGCCTCATTTTCCCACCTGGATTTACTGCCTTGAAGTTCCTGCAATTCCCTCCTTGCCCAAACTGTAGCTCTTTCCCAGCCAGTGTTTCCTCCCCAAGAGTCCAATCCAAGGCTTTTAAACCCTACCCTCAACTTACCCAAATCTGCACATTGATCAGAGATTTAGAGTCAAGAGCCTGAAGCAGCTCAAATCCAAGGACACATTTCTTCCAGGCTCCTTTCTGTGCAGCACAGAGCTGGGATTCCCAGCTCCACACTGGGAATGACACCGGTAAAACCCAAAAGAAAAACAAAACCGCACACAAGAAAACCTGCCTCAAAATGTTCAGCCACTCACTGTCTATGAAGCTTTACCAGTGCCAAGTGAGCTGCATTTGCTCAAAGATTACGCAGGAAAAATGTCAACCCATGCAAAGACATTCCAAGTTTTCTAAGGGAATATTCCTACAAAGCTGATTTTCTGGCAGAAAAATGAATGCCTTCCACCTTTTAAGAAAAGGAAAACAAAAGGAAATTATTCTTTTCACTCATACCAAGGTGCACTCAGCCCTTTGCCACACAAGAAAATTCCCATGACAACGTAGGAAAATGTCAGAGGGGGAAAGTGTGGTGATGGACTATTTATTTTTCTAAAATTACTATTTATTTTTCTAAAATTCTGAGACAGAACCTGCCAGAGAAGCTCCTGCTTTCATTCTAATGGTCAATTTAACGAAACTCAGAGGAATTCCAGGCACAACCCAAACCAGATGCAAATCCCCCCAGATGTTTACAAACTATTTAAAAACACAGTAAGGGATAAACAAAATTTAAACAAAAAAAAAGATGAAAATAACCCCAGATCTCCCCCTTGCCCTTGCCTACCTCCAGAGCTGCTGTTCCTGGGATAAACTGGGATATTTTTGGCACTATTGTGTGAACTTCTCCCTAGGAACCACCACGTTTCACTGCAGAGAGGAGGGAAAGGCAACCTGACCATGTGGAAAAGAAGGAATCAGACCAAAGCACCAAAATGCTCCTCTTTTTTTCCCCGGATTCCTCACTCCTCTTTTAGGAACATTTGGGGTTTTTTTAATTTCTTTTGCTGAGGAGGCAGGAGCCCATTAGAGCAGGGGGATTAAGAGAGTTGAAGGAGGATTGAGTAATAAAATTGCTGTAAAATAACAGGAATTATGCAAGGCACATGTGTCCGAGGACAGCACGGCGTTCCGGGATGGGACACGGAGCTGAGCCTCACAAATCCCACCAGTGGGGTTGATTAAATCATTTCCAGTTGGGATGAGCAGAGAAGGGCCAACCCAAGAGGGCTGTGACAGGAATTTTAGGGAGAAATGGCATCATATACTGAGTTTAGCGATGGTCAGCCTAAACTGGGAGTCAGCAGAATTCCCAGGAGCAGCTGCTGGGATTCACCTGGCGCTGGCAAAAGGAGGTTTCATTTTGCTGCCACGTGGGAACAGCAGGGAAAAATCTAGTTATTCAGTGAAAATGTTATTAATTAACAGCAAACACTGAAAATGTTATTAATTAAAAGCAAGCACTGACTTTTCATCTTGGGCATTTTTGGTAACTAAGCCCAGTAAAGGAGCATCTTCCTGTGCACAAAATTAAGGTCTAAAATGGTTTGATTTTTCCTATTAAGTGCAACTTAGAATCCAGCAGACCGAGTGTTTAATAACTAACTAACTAACTAAATAAAATAGATAGATAGATAGATAAATAAATAAATCTTGCATTGTATACGTTATGTATATATAAATAGATAACATTTAATGTATTAAATTTATGTTGTATATTTAGTGTGTGTATTATATGACTACATATTTGTATTTATATAATATACACAATAAACACTACATGTAGTATTTATCAATATTATATGTAATATTTTTATATATTATTTATAATGCATAATATATAATACATATAGTATATATAATATATTTTGTATATATAGGATATATTATATATAAATACGTATATAAACATACAAAATGTCTATAGTATATATAAATTATATATGTGTATATCATATATAAAATATATTATATAATGAAGTATACAATTTTATATAATATATATAGAAAATAACTACCTAACTAACTAAATGTATCAAGCAAGCTGAAATGCACCTTTCAGCTACTCAAATGGTGCTGGGCAGCTCCTAATTTTTTTCCCGCTTTTCCCAGAAAGCCAGTGGTAAATTGAACATACAATTCCTCATTTAAAATCCAAATTATTTGCAGTATAAGTCCAGCAGATCTGTTTTCCCTGTGGGAACAATAAAAGAGTAAAGTCCCTTTGATTTCAGTGTCTTTGCTTCAGTTCTCAGATCCCGCTTGGCAAACAAAGCCCAGGGCATCTGGAAAATAGAAATCCCAAAAGATTCCTTCAGAAAAGTAGGGAATCAGTGTGGAACAGGGGGGTGTTTATAATTTTCATTAATTTTTAAATACCATAAATTCCCAGACCATGGAACAGTGAGGGACAAAGAAAACCATGCCAGACTAAACTCAGTTTTCCATCCAGGTTTTTGTTGTTCTGTTTTATAGAAAAAATCTGGAATGAACTATTAAGTAAAAGATTAAATAACATATAATCTCATAACCCAACATGATGGACAGAGATGAAACTGGACTGTTCAATTAAACATTCAAACCCACAGATTATTAACTTGAGGGACCAGAAGAAATACAGAACTTTTCCCAGCCTCCTGGTTAATTAAAAAATCCATACTGATGAAATAAACCCCTTTAAAATAGATATAGGTTGTATTTTCTGCCCGAAATATAAAATTTTATTAAATATCATTGAAAGACTTTTCTTTCCTTTGCAAAAAGGAAATTTAGAAAAATCGAAGAGGAAGAAAACAGGAGAAAACTTTGAATTCACCCAAGTTTAAAAACAGGCAAAACAGTCAAACAGAGAGATTTGAATTAAAATTTGTATGAGAGGTTGTAAATGGGGAAAGACAGGTTTTCATCCAGTTCCATCGAATTTATCACGAGAAAGAAGAAGATTTGATTAAAAATCACCTTTAGAACGAGGAGTGTTGACCCTCTGCCTTGGCCAAAGTGCTTGTGGGCTCTGCACGGCTCCTCCTGCCTCCACTTGCTGCTGGTATTTCTATTTTTGGGGTATAAAACACCCTTTAAATGAGTCAAACCTTGTTCAGCAGCAACCCCAAGTCTCTGTGTTTGTAGCAGAGCATTAAACAGCCGTCTCAGTTTACCCAAATATGATTCCAGCTGAATGACTTCCTTATTCCCAGCTCCATCCAAGGAAATGAGCTTTGACTGCTGAGGGCTCATCTAAACCAGCAGAGCTTCCAGAAGTGCTTTGGGATCGCCGGGAATGAAAGGAACATTCTTACTCCTGATAATGGGAAACAGTTCTTGTTGAATTCTCGTCAGAATTTTCAGTGCCTGGATAATCAGGAATTCAGAAGGAATACTGGTTGCTAACAGAAGTTTGTGTAGAGGGAGATCATGGAGTGATTTGGGGTTGAGTTTTTTTAGGTATTGGTTTTCTCGCTGTATTTTCTAACACGAAACTCTAAGTCCATAGAAGTGGATAATAAAATCCAGGGCCACCAGAGAATATCCACGCAGCAGGATCTCCACGAGGGAGACAAGCATCAGAGCAACATTTTGGCCACGATTCCTTCCTTTACAGGCAAACTGTCAATACTGAAATGCCTAAAAATGCAGCTAATGAGGACATTCCAGTTTATTTGGGTCACAGGAGAGTGATGGCTTTTATAGATTTGTTTTGCAAGACAAAACGCATAAAACTAACAAGGAATGAAAGAAAAAGAAAACCAGGAAAGAAATCACCCACTCCCTCTTTTTTTTTTTTTTTTTTTTACCAATTTCTGGCTGTACAATTCATCAAAATGTAATATTTTGATTAGTTTTAAATCAGGACCATGGAAGCCCTCAAGAATTCACCTTTTCAGGTGGGATCCAAGGACCAAGTAGGGCAACCAGAGGCTCTTCTCCTTCCCAGTCCTGGACACAGAAATATTCTTGCAGTCAGCCAAATCAACCCCATGAAAACAGGATTCTGCAGGCCACAAGATGAATTAAAATCAATTAAAATAAAACACGCAGCTGATCCAAGTCTAACCTTACAGGAAGTGTCTCCCTGAAGACTCCTGGTCGTATGTTCTCAACCTCTCCTGGACAAAAGCATCTCAAGGAGGAAAAGAAGAGTTAAAAATGAGGATTTTGGAAGGTTTGCTGAGGGAAAAAGAACCTTATTAGTGACAAAGCAAAGGCTGTGAGTAACAGGAGACATAATGGGAGTGTATTTCAAGTTGACCCACTGGAAGTTGCCTTCAAGGACAGAACCACATCTGTGGACAACACCACCAACCTACCAGAACTCAGATCCAGGCAAACCCTCAGAGCCCCTGGGAGATGCTGATTCCTTGTTACCTTAAAACATTTTTAGGATTTCTTAGTGTTTTTGTTATAAACTCTGTGTGGACATAATTTCACCCTGCACAGAACCTCCCAGACCATTCACAACCACTTCCCAAAAGGAACTCTTTTTGGGAATGACTTATTTGTAGGTGACACACCCTGTGATGCCCAGAAAACACATCAAACGTTCTTGGTGACATTCCCTCCCTGGACAAGGACATAGAACCTACAGAAAGGGAAAAGGGACAGGGATTACTCAATGGAATACCTGGCTCAGTGGTGAAGACTCTTTTCTTTGAAGTACAAACACAGCTCAGACTCATGTAAACATGGACATAACATGGAGGAACATTCCCATCTTGAGGACCTCAAAGTCTGGATGCCATAGAGGATCTTACTAAGCTGCTCTCCTTACCTATTCCAATTGATTTGACACCCTCCATTCCACACTGGAGCAGATTTCCTTCTCCTGGGATCTACATCAGCTACTTCACCCCTTGATACACCTTTGGTGTCAGTTTTAGAAGAGACTCGAGCCTGCAGCAGGTCTGGTGGCTAAAGGGAACCTCTCCTGAACTCAATCTCATGTCCTGAACTCAATCTGATCTCGTACCTAAGCTGAAAAATGCAAAGAGAACAGAATTCTTAGTTTTACCATGAAATAGAGCAGAGGGGGAGAATTCTCCTCCTCCATTTGACAGGACAAGAGGAATGGATTTAAAAGAAAATACTTGAAAAAATATGGATTTGAAAGAAAACAGGTTTAGATTGAATATTGGGAAGGAATTCTTTCCTGTGAGGGTGGTAGGGCCCTGGCACAGGTTGCCCAGAGAAGCTGTGGCTGCCCCATCCCTGGAAGTGTCCAAGGCCACGTTGAACGGGGCTTGGAGCAACCTGGGATAGTGGAAGATGTCCCTGCCCATGGCAGGGGGTGGAATGGGATGGTCCCTCCCAACCCAAACCATCCCAGGACTCTGTGTTTAACCAGCCACAGTAAAATGTACAGACCTTGCTTATTTTTAGGCCTCTGTTTGGATGCCAAGCTCTTCAGAGATCCCCAGACTGAGAAGCACTTTTATAAAAAGAAACTGAAGAGCAGCCAAATTCTTGGCCTGGTGCAAACCCCGTGTTCCATAAGCTGTGGTTCAGTTTGCATTGTGCTCCTGAGTCAAGAGACATCCTAAAGAGAGGCAGGAATTTATATATAAAGTGTAACACTTCCCAGGGACAACATTCCCAGAAACTGGCTGTGCTTAACCCTTCCTTTCATAAGAAAAAAATAAAAATCCAAGTTATCCTGAATTCAGCAACATGGAATTTGTGGCTATGCCTCATTCATTAATAAATTAAATGCTATATATTTGCTATATATTTGCTATATATTGGCAATAATCATATAGAAATCAGCTGAAAATCAAATACAAAGCAACACCTTCCCCAGTAAACTCTGTATTTTTCAAAAAAATCATTAAATAATAATCAGGTTACAGCCAACAGGTTTCCTTCCTACTCAAGCTTAGCAAATAGGAAAATGGTGCTTTGTTGAAATCAATATCAAACTTCCCAGAGGTTTCAGAGGAGAAAGGGTTTCACCTTGCTCTGGATGGTGGATACCAGACTTTTGGATGGATGAATCCCAAACTGAGGCACTGCTGGACAAAGGAGGCAGGAGGAACTAAAAGGGAGAGAGCTCAGAAGAATTGTTTACATTTACCATAAATTCCATAAATTCGTTGTATAAAATACGATTTGCAGGCTCCAAAGCTAAACTATCCCGGTTTTTTGCACTAAAAATTTAGATAATAAAATGATCTGCAATTGAGTCCTTCCTTAGAGAGTTAAAGTGACTTCCAGCAGAGCCTGCAAGTAGCATCAACTCTTCCAGAACTCCACTCCTGCAGCCACCAAACCATCCTCATCCCACGGCAGAGCAACTTAAGAGCTGCACTATTCATAAATACACATTTATTTTCCATTAGAAATGCATAATTACAGCATTTTAAAGCCTTTTCCCCTAGAAAAGTAGTTAAGCAACAGTACAAACAAAATTGTTAGTCTTCTGCAAGTACAGTTTTCATTACACTGAACAGAAAACACCAGCAAAAGGCCAATACTTGCTGTCATGGGATTTTCCTCTTTTTAAATATTTTTCCATTTTTTGTTATAAACACCATAGCAAATAAAAAAAAAGCTGTTTAAACAGTGAAAAATAGCTGAGCTCTGGAACTTTTCTATGTGGTAAAGCAAGTATTGCAAAGCAGCAATACACCTCCTAAGGTATCTGCAGACATTCAACGGGCCTTTTTCACAGAAGAAATGGGTGAGCAGGAATTGAGTCTCACAGTTTGGATGCATTTAATCTCCTTCTGTCTTTCTGCAAGGTTTGGTGTTTTTTTTTCCTCTTTATTGATTTTCTGATTTTTTTCCTGAAGGCCAGATCTTCACTGGTGTTGTGGTGCAGCTCCAGCTGAAGTAGAAGGGTGTGAGTTATTCCAGGTGAGGACAACCAGGCCATGGCTGAGGTGTGACCATTGGTTTTAAGAGGTATTTTTGTCCTCTTGCACTTCATTTCGCCCTTTGATTCACAAACAGCTCCCAATGTTCCTCAGTTTCCTCACTGAATTTGGATTGCTCCGTGTTCTATCTGCATTTCTGGCTGGATTGCTGATTGAAGGCTGTCAGTGCCCTGTGAAGGGAAACGGGACAGCAGGAAATCAATCTGAAAGTGAACTTGTTGTACTGATAAAAAGTTCTTGTACATGCCAGTGGAAAAATCCCAGTGCAAAATCCACGTGGACATCAGCCCTGTGACGGAGTGGGAATGGGAACACACTTACAAAGGCACCAAAAATAACATCGGGGTCCTCCTGAAGACTAAATAGCCCTTCAGGCTGGAAGGAGAAGGCTGAAATAATGCAATTAGGATAAAGATCTACACAATCAGGAGTGGCACTTAGGAAACAATTATTCCCTCTCTCTTCCCCAAAAAGAACCAGCTCTAAAAAAAGAAAATAAACCCTCTGTTGGCACAACATGAAGCTGTGGAAGGGCTGGTCCCAGCTCAAGGTATAGAGAGACATTGGGAAGATGGAGCTGGGCAGAGCTGTGGATAAAAAGGCCACCAAGGGGATCATGGAAGAGCCAGGAGGGATTCCTGGAGTGTCAGAACTGCTGAAGGTAAGGAGAGTAAAATTCCCTGTTGGCCTTGTGCTTGGAATTTCCCAGTTCCTGCAGGATATGATCTAAAAATGCTGATTTTACCCACTGCAGTCTGTGTTTATTTTGTGTAAAATGAGAATAAAGCTACAACAGTCAACTTTTCCTCCAATAAAATCCTTCCTGCAGGCCTGATTTCCTCACTTTGCAAGGAAGAACAGCCCCCATGAAAGAATTGAGAGTAAAGACAATTGACTTCAGCTTTCAAGGGAGGTCTCCCTAAAAATTAAATTCCTCCTGGTGGGCTGACAATGCTGGGGAAGGATAATCCCACTGCAAAATCCCTTTTAGCCAAGTTACTTGGAGTAAGGAAAAGGAGCTGCTGACACAAACTCCATCCTTAGAGCTGTAAGATAAACTTAAGAACAGCTGGACTGGCTTGGAAAAAGCCCCTCACACCCAGGAAACCTTCCCCTGACAGAGCCAGGATCACAAGCACTGATAAAACTCCAAGCAGAGGGCAAGGATTTAATGATATTTCTCTGGATTTTCCTCCCCCACATTCCAGAGATCTGCCCTTGATGGATTTTCCCCCCATAAACATATCTAATATTTGCTTTATGTAACACCCTGGATACAGAATTACATCTCTGACAGTATTTCTGTTGTAAAATAGTCTGATTTGAAGTCCTGCTTTGTGCCCTCAGCCTTGGATCTGCAGGATGATCCACAAGGGTGGAAACTCCTCATTTCCCATCCTTCAGATTTTACTACACAGTCACAACTTATTTATTCAAATAAAAATACCAGAGGCTCAAAATCATGAAGTGCTGCTCCTGAATTCTTTTTTTCTCAAATTATTTCTCTCCATTTCTGCCTTGTTGTCAGAAATCACACGTGGCTGCAAGACTTTTATCCTGTTCAACTTGAAAGGTAATTTGGTGTTTGCTTAAACTGAAATTGCTTAAATTGTTCAATAAATTCGTGCCAAAGTGGTGAATAAATCTATCAAATTGAGAGGACAAGCACGAGGAACACACCCAGGAAAGCTCCATGGGAGGTAAATTTGAGTATTTTCCAGGTCTGGAGTCAGGGCAGCAGCAGGAGAAACACCTCTCACTACCTGCTGACTGTGTACTTCACTTATTTGGCTTCATGATCCTTGTGAGTCCTGATATTCCTTGACTCCATGGTTTATTAATTGCACAGGACCAGCAGCGATGGAGGATTCATAAAAAATAAGGCCCAATCCCTGTAGCACCACTGTCCGTGTCCAGACCACTCTTACAAATGACTAAGAATAAAATCTTCAGGAGGCAAAAAAAATTCCATGAGCACTTGGCATCCTCCGGAACAGAAGCCCAGGAAGTGGGATTTGCAAAACAACCCGTGACCATCTTCAGAAAAACTTCTTACAACTGTTTTAAGTCGATTTTCTTGCGTTGTCACCAAAGCTTCAAGCTGATGACAAGCTTTTTCTAAACTCAGCCACACAACTGTTCAAACTGATTTAAAAAAAGACAAAAATACCCAGTAATTCCTCCACCATAACGGAGAGGATCAAGTGTTCACTTACAGATGCTGTGGGAAATCCAGGCTGTTGATCAAAACAACTGGAACACTGTTGTCAGGAAGGGTATAACATTTTTAAGTGAAACCTCAGTCTAAAATATCCTTTTTGGCTGCATTCAGGCACGTTTCTTGCCCTGTCCTTTGCAATGGCTTTTAGCCTTCAAGGGCACAGGAAAACAATGATGACGGAAATAACTGTTCTCTAGAGGCACTGAGAAGGAACACAGAAGAGGGAGTAGAAAAAGATCATTTATATCTTTTAAAAAATTATGTAGATGGTGGTTTTTTTACGGTTTGGAAAAAGGATCATGAAGTCCTTGTCTGTGGGTAGATATACAGGACGTGTGATGGGTGTTTCAGTCAAGTTAAGCACATTCAGATGGTGAAAATAGAGACCTGGACATACCTGGTTGGTGGCAGAGTGGTCTGTCACTGGTGTGAGCTGCACATACTGGACCTGGATGTCACTTCCCTGGAGTGGGGATCCATCCACCCCCCCGGGCGCGGGCTCGGCCGACGCCACAGCGATGAGCTGAGCGCCCTGCAGCACCTGTGGGGACAGCAGGGAGTGTCAACTTGGAATTCCAGGGTGGGGCAAGGCTGGAAGGGACCTCAGTGGGGCATCTCCTCAAACTGGGTCAGCCCAGAGCCCCTGTGAGAGACTGGGATGTGTCCTGGTGAATGGCTCTGACAAGGGGCCATTTGCAGGAGCAGCAGGTCCAGACTCTTCCACCAGAGACAAGTTACACCAGTGTAAAACTGCCCCCCTGAACCTGAGCACAATTAACCCATTGGACTTTGTGTTCTGGGGTCTTCCCCCACCACAAGGGATCAAAACTTTGACCAACAGACATCGATACTGCAACAATCAGGTCTCGTCCCTGGACCCCCTGGTGGGGTGACATCTTTCGACTCTTATCCTTCCTTTCTCTTCCTTTCTTTTCCTTATACATTTTCCTAAGTGTTATTTTTATGCCCATATTTCTACAGATAATAACCAAACCAGCTACTTTTATATTGTTTTGTTACTATAGATAATAACCAAAATGGCTCCACATCTCCTTTCCAGTGCAACCAAATTGTTCTAAAATAAACCCTAGATATAGATATAGATATAGATATAGATATAGATATAGATATAGATATAGATATAGATATAGATATAGATATAGATAAACCCCAGTCATTCAGTGTCTGGAACCTCCTGTAACCAAACCAGCTCTAACACCAAAGACCATTAAAAAGAAACTTCTTGACACACAAATCAGAATAAAATACGTCTGTAAATAATGCCGAGTCCCCACTGCCATTTTTGACTTTCAGCTAAAATAGACACATTAATTAATATTAATTCAATTTATCTGTGCCATGAGGGATGTATTTTTAAACTACAGCATTTGACCCGTAGCGAACAAAAGAAACCTTTCAAAGGAAGGCAAGAGAACAAAGAGCAAAAATAACATTCCTAACAAAGGTTTTGCTTCCCAAAGTCTGATTTCTCAGCTGATCTGAGGGTGGGTGGCCATGGAGGAGGGGGTGGACCACAATGTCTCTGGGGAGTGTGGGAGGCAAGGAGAGGCGACCCCAATAAATGACCTGAGGGGTGTGCTCAGGATTTTATGGGATCTTGGGTGTTCTGGGATACAGTTGGTATCAAACTGCAAAGGATGCTACACTTTGTTTTTACAGGAGTGAGCAAAATTCTCCCACCCTACGGTGTTAGTGTTGGAACTAAATGATACAGGCTGTTGGGATCACATCACATCTCTATTCATCACCTGTAGGTCTTCAACAGGGCTTCTTTTCTCTTTTATTTCTGAACTATAAACTTCACCATGACTGTGAGTGACTGAAAAACGCCATTATCAGGGAATCATGGAATGGTTTGGGTTGGAAGGGACCTTAAAGCTCATCTCATTCCATCCTCTGCCATGGGCAGGGACACTTTCCACTAGCCCAGGTTCAAGCTCCTTCCCCACCCCGTTCTTCTCACACAGAAACTGTTTTACAACAAAGAAGCCAAAAATTTCCAACAGAACCAAAAATTTCCAACAGATTCCCTGTTCTATTGCACAGTCTCACCTGCCAGTGACCTTCCAGAGCACTTAGGGAAAAAAATTCCCTTTCACAGCAGATTCAGGGGAAAAGGCTTCAAATAGAAACAGAGGAGGTTTAGATGGGATACTGGGAGGAAATTCCTCCCTGTGAGGGTGGAGAGGCCCTGGCACAGGTTGTCTAGAGAAGCTGTGGCTGCCCCATCCCTGGGAGTGTTCAAGGCCAGGTTGGACAGGACTTGGAGAAACCTGGGAGAGTGGAAGGTGCCCCTGCCAATGGGGCTGGAATTAAATGATCTTTGAAGTCCCTTCCAACCCAAACCATTCTGGAATTCTATGATTGTACCAACTGTATCAGCCCACTGACCTGAATCTCTGCCTTTCTCTTTGGGTTTTACATCCCCTCTCCCCCTTTTTTTCCCTTTATCATTCAAACTCTTGATGATTTGGAACATGTAAATTATTGATCTCCCAAACTTCTGTTTTTCATCCCTTCTTCAGTGAGATGTTTGCCACACAAAGCTTAATAAAATTAGTCTTAATAATGAAAACCAGCCACTTTCTCTGCTCCCTTTCTTTCCCTGTCAAGCTCATTTTATCCCATAACTAATTGTTCCCATCCAACATTCAACTGCCAGGGCAGGAAATAGAATTTTCTTAAAAAGATTAAAATTTAATGTTTTCTTTCAGTTTCTTCCAAAATTATTCAGTTTCCAAGCATGGTTCAACTCACATCACACCCTCTGCTGATTTTACTCATCACTGACAATTATTCTTTTGGAAGTTCATAACTTAAGCCTTTAAATTCCAAAACCAGGTGAATATTTTGGAACAGCTGAAAATTGCTTACCAAAACCAAGCCCATTCCTCAGGCTGGTCCTTGCCAGATTGAACCTTCTCAAAGACATTTTTGAACCTTCTAAAACACATTCTTGCTACTGTTGTGAGCCCTTTTATTGATCTAGGCAAGCACAAATGTTTGCCTACCTATAAAAGGCTCAAAACCAAGACACTCTGAGAATTTGGTGTCTTTTTTCCCCATTTCTACTGCAGGAATGCAAAAAAATATGATTTTTTTTTTTAAATACAGAGATGTTTTGAATCGCTGAGTGGTTGTTTATAGAAGGTTCACTGAAAATCCTGTGGCACTGATGGTAAAACACATTCAAACAGCAAACACAGCTCCTTGAAAAGATAAGAAGCTCTGCTGATAAACACCTTCCCTTCAAAAAGATAAGTCCCCCAACCTGACTCTTTCCAGTCTTAACGTTTTCTTCGTGAAGCCTTAAGACTAAAACCATCTTATTGCTAACAAAACATTTATTTTGTGGATTTACAGGCTCATGGATGAGTTTATCTGGCACAATTAGACTCTGTCTTTAGGTCCAGAACTCAAAAACTGTTTAGTATCAAAAATTAGTATGTTCTTTGAAAACATCAGAGGTTTAGATTAATCCAGGTCTCCAACACGTTGGCATTCCCTAAGGAAGCTGGAGCAGGCAGTGTAGAGCCAAAACAGTGGAACTGGATGAAAAAAAAATCCAAGACTCAAGTCCAAAAGTTTAATTTTGTAGTTCTTAATTTCCCTTGATGAAGCAGAGCAAGACCCAACACGAGGAAATAAGTCCAGTGTGGAGGACACTTGCTCCACTCATCCATCGTCAAATATTACAATATAAATTCAATATACAGTCTTGTGGCATAAGGATTTAAAAGAAACTTTGGTAACATTACGGTACTTTAGGTAATTAACGTCCTAATTAACTTCTCTTAAAGTAAAAGTGAGTTAAGGTAACTGAAAACAAAATAAAAATTATCCACTGCTCTCAAAGCTGATATCACTGGGAATTTACTGATCTACTTCCTAAAGCTTTACTTGGGGATCTGCCCTTATCCAACAACAACTTGTACCTAAATTTGCAATTTATTCCTTACATGAAATGTGCCAATACCAAAATAAACTCAGCATAAATAAAAGCCCAACTCAGAGCAGTTCAGAGTGAGGGGAACTGTTCCCTGCTGCGCATTTCGGAGCTGAACCGTGCAAAAAATGCCCTTAAATCTGTCAAAACCTCATCAAGGAACCCCCTGCAGAGCCATAGAACTGGGAGCACCTTCTTGACATTCCCCAAATAACAGGCAGGAAAAGTGAAATGGATTTCAGCTCCGCAGAGGGTGGAAAATGAAACGGATCGTTCCAGAGAGTGTTTTCATCAGGGGCAATATTTCCTTGTATAACAAGGAATAAACATCTCAGCTGCTTTGCTGTGGCCACAGCTCTGCTCAGCCCTGTCAGCTCCCACATTCCCTTGATGTGCCTGGAGAAACACACAGACACAACTGCAGCTACTGGCGTTTGAACTCTCACATTGAAACTGCCCCAAAATGACCCTTTTTCTGCCTGCTGAGGTTGGGTGGAGAGAGATCAGTGATGGCAAAGTGTGGCTTGGTGGATTTAAACCACCTGCATCTTCATGGAATCCTGGAATTATGGAATGGGTTGTGTTGGAAGGGACATCAAAGCTCATAAATTTCCACCCCCTTGACACCTTCCACCAGACCAGGTTTCTCCAAGTCAGGTCCAACCTGGCCTTTCACAACACCCACTTCCTTCCCAAGAAGTCCCTTTAGGTGACCCCAAAGGAAAACACGGCTGAGGGAGCACCAGGAATGAGCCTCTGCCTCTGGAGAGTGACTCTGGTCAGCAACACTCCAATACTTCCCAGCACTGGGATTTTATGGATTTGCAGCCATCAGGGAAATGCTGTAACAGACCCTGAGCTAAGAAAAACGAGGTGCTGAGTGAAGAACTGAGGGAACATTTGAAAGGGAAAGTGTGACAGAGGTTCCTGATCTTTGTGAACATTCCCTGCATGAGGTTTTTTAAGAAACCAAAAAAAAAAAAGCCCCAGAGAAAAACTCCAAAGAAACCAATCAGCCAAAAAAAAAAATCGAACCAAAACAAAGAAAGAAAAACACAAATAAAATATTCTGGGGTCTTTGAAAACTATTCACATCTAATTTGGGAAATAAACTGCAAAACATGAGGTGCAGAAAAAGATCAAATGAATATAGTTTATGTTGTGTTATTTTAAAAAGCACCTGCTCTCACCATCACTGACCCCCTGAGCTTTTCCTAAGCACAGTTCAACTAAAAGAAGCCATTTTTTACCATATACAATATTTAAAAATACAGAATATTTTATATTCATTATGTCTGTCCAGGTTAAATGCAACCTGTGTAAAATTAAGTGAACACCAACAGACAAAGGTGAGGCTATTAAAGGTATCTCAGACTTTCACTGGGTCTAACACCTCTTCCAGGACAAGGTGAGGGTCCCTCAAGAGCCCATCAGCTCCTTGAGAAGTGGTTGGTGTTGAACATCATCAGGGTAATTAAAACTTTATCTGGGAATTATTACAGGCTGAAAGGGATGTAAAGTTAATTAGTGAGAAATAAAAGACTAAATCAAGCTTTGCATCATGAGATCTGAATACAAGGAGATACAGGAAGTCCTGGGTGTAGGAAGCTCACATGGACATCAGCAGTGTTTGATTTTAACTCAGTATCCCAGATGGACAGACAGGGATGTAAAGAAAAGTCATGGAAGGAAGAGGGATTGTCTCAAGATGCTTTGGGGTCACAGCCCAAGGAAGTCAAGCAGCGCAATTCCTTTGACTTCAAGTAGGGATGAGCTCAGGCCCTGAAAAAGGATGTAAAATACACCAAAACCAATCCCAGAGTTCCACTGAAAATCCACTTTAAACCAACACATGTGCAAGACTTAATTATACTTAATTGGCAGTTTGAGTGCAGATGTAATTTCAGCAAAACTGACTTGGTTATGGAAAGAGGAGTTACCTCATCTAAACTCACTGTATCAAATTCTAGGGTATGTTTGGAAGGAAGGAAATCTGGATCATCTGACTCAGCTTTTGTACCAAGATCCTCTCAGTGAAATGGAAACTTCTCACACAGCTTTAGGGTTCACTGGCAGCTCTTCTCACCTGCTGAACTTCCCAAAACCAACCCCCAGTTTGATGTCAGTTGTCCCACAAAAGGTGCTCTGATGTCCCTGCACCTGCCAGAGTTCCCTCAATTAGGAATTTGGGTATTTTATGCCCACCTTCCCTGGTTAATCAATCTCTTCTCTGGTGAACTCATGGATTATATCGGATGAACTCCACACACATACAGGAATGGGACTGCCAGGTAGTCAATCCACCCAAAATTCTTCCATATATCCCCATAATCTTTTGGCAAGAAAGGAAAAAAAGAGACAGAAATATATAATTAAGCATTTCAGCTCAGCCTTCTGTGTTCTGTTATAGCTTGTAAAAACTCTGGAGTTAATTCAATCTGAGAACAGTAAATATTATTCAAACCTCACGGAATCATGGAATCCCAGAGTGGTTTGGGTTGGAAGGGACCTTACAAACCATCCAGTTCCACCCCCTGCCATGGGCAGAGACACCTTCCACTCGACCAGGTTTCTCCAAGCCCGGTCCAACCCGGCCTTGGACACTTACAGGGATGGGGCAGCCACAAATCTACATAATTCCAACATTTCGTGAAGAAACAGCTCAGTGTCAGCAGCAAGTAGGGTAAAATCATGGAACCACTTCCAACAGGAAGATTTTTCAGAGTGGGCAGTTCCATCTCCCCACGATAATCCACTCTTTGGAGCAGTACTAAAGAAGCTTTGGCTTCCATGGTTTTTGTTCAGCAGAATGTTATTTTTGGGTTTTATTCAATGTACAACTGAGTGCTGTTAAGAAATGGCTGGACAGTTCAGAGCAAAATACTCCAGTGGCAAAGAAATCTTCCTGAAGTGGAGCTGCCGAGTGCAAAAGCCGAAGGAACGAGTGAAACCCGAGTGACCCAGACGGCTCCAAGTGACCAGCACGGCCAGAGGTCACCCCAGCGGGTAATGAACGTGACTCACACAGCATCTGGCTGTGGGAAATTCGCTGTTGTGACATAACCCAGCCAAGAGGGAGAGGATCCCTCCCTCCTGAAGGGCTGTCTCCCTTTACATTTTGCTGTGGCAAATCCCTGCTACTCCGATAAATGTAAACACGGCTTTAAATGTCACCCTGCTGGGCCCATCCTCCAGGCTCCAGTTCCTGGCGGGATTAGTTATGCTCAAAACAAAAGGTCAGGAGAAATGCTGAAGGACTTTGAGCATTTACTATGGAATTCTGCTCAAGTCTTGAGGCAATTTCAGCAGAAGGAGCATCCAATCCTTTCATTAAAAAAAAACTCAAAGGAGGATTTGGACTCTTCGTGCTGATGAGAAGGTCCATCCCTTCCAATGAGGCTGGTAGTAAACATGCCACTTAAAAATAGGAAGAGCAGATCACTGAGGATCTCCCAGAATCACACACAGCTGTTATTTTGCTTTCAAATGTCCAAACCAATTCCTCACTCTGCCCTCGGAACGGTGATTTCACTTTGATTCCAGAAAAAAAAAGGCATTTAGGAGGAACTGCAAATGTTTACATCATAACTGGAAGGGTTGGGGTTTTTTTAAGTTCTAGCAAAATAACATCTGAAAGTTTGGCTCTTGTAGCCAGGGTAACAAAACACTGCTCCTACTGTACACGGCAGGATCCCATTAACTTGGAGAAATATGGATGGGGAAAAAAAGCATGAGCGACAACGGCTCGTCCACAGAGGGACAGAGAAGTTATAGGGTTGCAATGCTCAGGAAAAGTCCTAAGGAAAAGTAAATTAATATTCTCCCTCCTCCACTTGAATTGTGGAATGATGTAACCGGCTCAAGTTCTATCCATCAGGATCAGAAGGACGTGATGGATTCAAAGGAAAAGCAGGAGGAGGATGGCAGGAACAACCCCAGCGAGGAGCCTGGACGATAAATCAGCAGCTGGAGAAAGTTCTAAGCCAGGACTTGTCAATTAAAGAGCACTTAAATGAGAAAACAGTGCTCTGGAGAATTACCTGAATTATATTAATAAGTTGCTTAGAGAAACTTGCACCAAAAAACCCCGCTGTGGATGTAATTCCTGAAAAAAAAACATTGCAGGGACAAGAAAACACGGAAAGTTGAACTTAAAGAGCACATTTGAACCCTCAGGGTTTTTTCCCCCCCACCTAAGGAAAGATGCTTCCAGATTTCACAGACAGGGAAGGAATCCAGAGCTTGGAACTGTCTGTTGTCTTTAGTTTTCCTTTTCCCCTGAGTCTCGTGGCAGGAATGACAGAGCTGGGAGACACCAGGACACGAGGAGTTCTCTTCATGTTCTAGGAGGTATGTCCTTGTATAAGGGGAATACGAATTCCAGAATTCAGGCTAAAAATAAACATGAAATGGCTGATTTTTAGAATGGAAAACATATGACAGGACACCTGGACTTCTCCAAATACTCCCAGAAAAGGTTACAGGATATCGGTAGGAAAGGAATTAAAATACCCAACTATAGCTCTAATCTTGGCTTTTATCTCCTAGAAAAGTTCATGTAAAAAGAATCCAAAATAATAGAAGCTTTATCCACTTTATTTCAATTATTGGCACTGAAAAGGCAAGTGTTGCTGTGAACTGCCCCGTGGGCTCCAGTGAGGACCAAACCAAGAGCAGATGGGATGGATATTAAATGCTATAGATCATGTTCCACCTCAGCAAATCTTATGTTTGATGTAATATTTTTTTTCAGAAAACAGTTCCCAAAGAAAAGCAATTAGGAAAGATGATGGATTTCCTCCATGGAGGTGGATGTCCTTACACATATCCACTGTCGTTTTTAAAACTATCATCTTTTTGACAGGTTTAATAACCTCAGAGCACCACAAATCACCACCCCCTGACTTCCACCGAGGTTCACAGATAAGATATGAATTATATATATTTTCTCCACCTAAAGCCACATCATTCCAGGCACCAGAAGCTGCTTAGCACTGGAGCTCCACATGTGCTTCCCTTTAGCCCAGGCACTAAGTGGCCAAATGTTTCCAATCCCCCGGAGAAAAGCTTGGGAATTGGTGCCTCTTTCACAGCAGCCTTTGGGATGATGCAAACGGCCTTTCTCTAATTTCAAGTCATAAAACGAAAATTAATCCTACCAGAGTGTCACTTTGTTTGCCTACGTTGTGTAGTTATGGGGCTGCACATGATACTTTCCCAATTTTCCAAATGAATTCCTGGTTACTGGATTAATTCCCACCTTTACTGACTTTTCTCAAGTAGCCCAACATGTAAGAATTACACAAACCCTTAAAAAATGTGGTTTGCCAGTTACATTCCACCTTGAGAACACAAATAAAATGATTTTTAAAATAATGTTAAAACGATGGTGGTGATTTTTAAGTAATTTTAAATTGGTGATTTTTAAAATCCTTTTTTTTTTTGCTTGCACAAACCAGCTCTGCACGGGAAAGCATTCCCAGAGAAACTACTATTTTAGCAGATAACTGAAACTCTGCTGCTGAAAATGGGAACAAAGAGGAGCAAGAAGGGATTTGTTTATCCCCTTCACTTCCTGCACCACTTAGAAAACTGTATCGAGTCATTCTAACCCCATTAGGTAACACATCCACCCTGTTCTGCCATAAATCATTAAAATCTCTTTGCTTTGGGGATGGAAAACAATTGGCACAGTAGTTGAGTGCCTGTTGTCCCCTGGGGATTGAACTCCAACCATATGTGTGTTGTCAGGGCAGTTTTACCCTTCCAGAGCATCTCTCCAAGGTTCTGTGCTGTCATTTCTTTTCCCCATTCGTGTCCAGGGAAATCCATGGCTGTGGGATGGAATGAGAGGAACCAGCCCAGCAGTTCCAGCCCTAAATCCCAACTTTGCTGTAGAGCTCAAAGTTTCACCTATGCGGAGCTCCCAGACACCAACAGCCTGTGCTTGACCCTCTGCCTCTCCCTAAATATATATTTTGCTACCAGCTGAGCCTCCAGGGCAGCCAAAGGTCTTTAACATCGATGCAAATGCTGGAGAGGGAAATTAAACTTTCCCATCAGCATTAGCATTTTTTAAGCTGCATTTTTGAACCCCTCTCAATTTGTTTCCCTGGAATATGGAGTGTGAATTCGAAGCAGACATCAAGGAGAGCTCGGGACCCAGAAGGATTGTTTTCTTAGAGTCCACATCTGCTTTTCCCCAACACTCTGCCAGTTCTGGAACTGCCTTTAATACCCAGCTGGGATAATGTAAAACTAGTCTATAACCTGAAATAAATGCTAGAAGCACATATTTGTGCTCAGCAATACTTGTATGAATTAAGCTCAACTTGACTAATGTTCTACCCACTGAAAAGTTTCTCTCAATGAAGAAGAGGAGGGGGAAAATCCCACCCAAACCAGGCCCTGGGTGTGTGTGTGTGGCCACAGACTGGAAACCAGAACTAAAGCTCAGCAGAGCAGCAGAAAATCCTACTTTTAGAAGGTTAAAATGACTTCTTTTTGCAATCAAACCCTGAGTTTTTCAAGCAAAGCTATTTAAAATGTGGTTTTCTCACAATGTCAGGAAGGAATTATCAAGTGCAAATCTTCTCCCCGACCAACTCCAAATTCTCCTCTTTCTAATCCATGGGAAGTACAAATGTCTGGTAAGAAAATTTTGATTTAGGAAACTCCTCTGGAGTGTGCAGAGGAAACTGCTGAACAAAGAAAGAATAATTGTGTATAAAACATGTATAATTGTATAGAAAACCATCATCTTTTGGAAGCTTTGATGGGCAAAACATAAATCAGAAGTGGGGCAGCAATAAAAGTGATAACCTGATAATGTTATCCCAGAGGGAAGGAGCACAGGGAGGGTCCTTGACAGGGATTTCTGAGATGTTTAAAGAGTGGCAGTAAAAGTTATTCCTCCCCCAGCCCATTAAGGAATGAATTATTTTGCCTCGGGTTCCCAGATTTTTATTCACACAGTAATTCCACAGCCTCAGTCTGAGCCTGACTCTCTGTCTGGCTGCTCAGAGAGAGGAATAAAGGCTTCAAATGGGTTCAGTTTAATTTTAGGAATGAAAAAAACCCACATTTGGAGTTGATCAACTCTGGTCCTGACACAAATTATGGCACTTCCAGCCCTCACATGGTTTCAGACACTGCCTTGGGAGTGTAAAATGCCAAGACAGAATTAATGTAAAGATTCCTTACAGCGTGTGCTCATAAAAAGTGTTTTTTTCATGTCTAACACAGAACATGCTATTTTTTTCGCTTAAAAATTCAACTTATTAGACTCCAGAAAAAAACAGATTAAGACGAGACACACCTGGATTGACCCCAAATCCCCAGATAATAAGGATATTCTGGAAATATTTACAATATATAAAATACGTAAAATAGCATTTCTGGAAACATTTCTAATTTCTGAACACCGAGGTGCTCTTTGAAGCCTGTTCCCCTCCTGGTACCGACACCGTCCTCTGCAACGATCCAGAGGAAAATCCAAGTTATTTCACAACCCCCCATTAAATCCAAATTTCACACTTTTTGATGCTTTTGGGGAGAGAAGGGGAAAATGGAATTTAAGAAGGAGGTGGTAAGTGGTATTTAAGCATTTGTAATATCAAGAAGATAAAAGCACGGGAAAGAAAGAGGGAAAAGCCTCCCCAAGGAGTTTTACACCTTTGTACCAAAGATTCCCTCTGATACTTTTATTTATCTACATATTGTTCTTTCCTACGTATTTCAGGACATAATTCCTTTCATATTTTCACTTTGAAATTAGATCACACAAAGCACTGTACAGCAAATAAACCACAGAGGAAATCAGGAATGAAACAGCACTGGAAAAGATCAATTCAATTTTTCCCCCCTTTTAACTGTAGTCATATTAAAAAATCTTTGGAGATAAATAATAAACCACTGCACATCCCAGAGAACGGTTGGTCAGTGTTATAAAAAGAGCAATAATAGTTAATAATTTGAGTTTTAAGTTTAAATGATGGTAGACAGAACGGAGCAGGCAAACAGGGAGCAGGCAAACTTTTTTAAAAGGCTTGGGAGTCTCTGACTGTGAACAATTTAACTAAAATTTAAGTCAAAATGTACTTAAAAATTCAATTGGGAAAAATTTAGGATTTCATGGAAAGGAAAATTTCTGGCCATTTTCATACAGTAACACCCTGGATGTGACTGATTGGGGGTTAATTTAATTTAATACTCTCTGAATATCCTGAGAGATGGGAATGGGAGCTGAGGAAGACCATGGAATTCTGTCCCATCCTGTCCCACAGTTGGATGTGCAGGTCACCCCTGAGTCCATCTCCCCATTCGTTTTAGAGGAGCAAATCCCCCTTTTTTATTTTTAGGGCTCAATGATCCCACATTTTCTTCCTCTGCACTGGTGGGAGCCGACCTGAACCCCCGGGAATTCAGCTGAGCTGTGTCACTTCTGAACAATCACATTCCCAACTTTCCCCTTCAAATCGCATCTGATTTGTGGCTTTTCCCCCTGTTTTTCCCTTCAGGAATCCCTGAGTCTCCCAAGCAGCAGCAAAGCCCAGCACTGTCCTGGCTCCTGACCTGCTGGATCGAGGGGTTCATCCTGGGTTTGTCGGGAATGTTGGATCAACACCCCCAAAATGTCAAGAGGCAACTCGAGGGGAAAAATATCAACTTTTCTGGGGTGAGCTCAGCACTGGAAATGGAAATACCACTGACAATGGAAACACCACAGTGTGAACCTCTGGCAACCTTTGGTATTTCTTCCCTCGGTACAAAACCTCACAGGGCTCATTCCTGCCCTTGGGAAAATGTGCTGCCATTTGGGACCCACGTTGTGGTGACATTTCCAGAGTCCCCCCCAGGCCATTCCCAGCCCTGGGACAGCTCTGTGTACAAAGAGCCCCTGTGAGAGCACAAAGCAGCTCCTACAGATCCATCAGGGCTTGAACCTTTCCAGATCTCAGTCCCTAAAACAGCTGCTGCCATTCCTGAAGGGATTTCTAATGCCTTAGGGCACAGGAAAATGGTTACATTACATATATGTGTGTGTGTGTGTGTAATTTAAACGTTGTTTTTGCTGTTGTTGTTATTATTAATTTTGGTTTGTTATTGTTATTAATCTAGTTATTATTGTGTATTACTATATTTCATATTTTTATTTAATTCTTATTTTCTATCTAGTTCTTATTTTCTATCTAGTTTTTATCATATATCTAATTATTTCATATATACTATTATACATCTTCCATTTATTATTATTATTTCATTCTTATTTTCTATCTAGTTCTTATAATATATATGATTGTTATAATTATTATGGTATAAAAGATAAATAAAATAATAAAAACATATATGTACATTTAAAAATAAAACTAATATTAAAAATCAAATATATAGAGCACAGGGGATAGGATTTATATCCAGTGGATGAGATTTATATTTTGATAAACAGCCGAGAAATGCAGACATTATGCTGCTGAAATATTAGTTTAAGATAATTCTGCAACATAGAACTAGAATTAGTTTTTGGTGTTAAAAAAAAAATTAAACAGGGGGAAAGATCTGCACTTTTGTACAAATTTATGTACAAATTGAGAAACAATTTGAAATAGTTAAAAATGCAAGAAATTCACGTTAATTCTGAATGGAAGTTCCGAAGCACATCACGATAAACACCAAATTTCTATTCCTGCAGCTCAAACCTCTTGAACAGCAGCCAGTTGTGCACTGAAAACAATGTTATCCTTCAAAAGCTTCCAATGGAACACTTTAGATATGCAGATAAAATTCAAAATACACCAAATTTATCATGGAGGGGGAAAAGAGAAAGGGGGGGGGAAAGCAAACATGAGTTTTATTGTTTTTACTGCGACTGCAAATTCGATTTCAGATTGAAAGGGAAGGACAAACAAAGTGGGTTTTATGTCTAAATGTGGTTTTGATCCAAGGAAAATAAAGTCATGGACCCGACCTTAAAAAAGGGTGAGGGAGATTTCAGCCTGTGCGACGTTAAGGAGACAAATCATGGTAAATTATGTGGGAATAAAGAGCCTTTTCGGAGCGTTCAGTCCCAAAATTTCTCACACTAGTCCCATATTCTGAATAGTTCTGGCCTCAGTCCTTCCCTGTGCAGACTGTGGACCCCCAGGAGAGCCAGGCTGAGCTGTGCCAGGCACCTTGGATAGCTAAGCCGGGTTTAAAATCGTGATTTAGGATGTTTAGAAAGGGAGGATGATTTTGCTTCAAAATTTCATGAGATAAAACCCATCGTAGACGTCAAAGGCAGAAACGAAAATGAATGATAAGCTGTTAATTTCCTGCAGATTTCCAAGTTTTTCCTCACTCAGTGGTAACAAAGTTAAATTTCTTTACTAATGCATTATTGTGTGTGCTGGTTATTAAGGACTGACAGTGCTACAAGTCAGATGAATGTTTTTTGGGAGGGATTTTGCCTGACTTTGAAAGTTCTGTTTTCAAATCCTTTGACAGCATTATTGTCCATTTTCATAAAAAGCCAAGAATTTTAAAGGAGGGAATAATTACGGGGTTTATTTCACGTTTGTATTGTTGGGTTTTGACTTACGGGGCGGCACAAGGACCAAAGATTTCGTTGAAAAAAGATTCTGAAATCTCTGCCTAATGAGTGACTAATTGTGGAGTAACTCCATGACTTCAATCCCTGGAATTCCAGGTAAATAAGAACTGCCCAGATACAGAATGTTCCCAGCAAAGTGGCCAAGACCGGACGCTTTTCCAGTGGAAACTGGCTCGGGATGAGCCGCGTGTTTTCGGAAACACGAGGCAGAGGAAGGACTTGGGGAAGGATTCCTATGGGACAGGCTGAGCTGAGGAATGTTCAAAGGTTAGGGAAGATTGATTTTATAATGAAACCACCTGCATTTTCTAATGTAAATTACATTGTAATTTAAAGAGATGCCTAAATGGGGGGGGTTGGCTTTTTGTATTTTATATGGAATGAAGAATTTTGGGGAAAGCTGGGAAAGCAGCACAGTCACAGTGACAAATGCAAAGCAAATAAAAGAAGAATGGAAAAGCCTTGAGCAGAGATTCCAAAGGACAGACACTGAACGCCATTCCCAGAATTGTTCAAAGGTAAAACTGAAATAAATATAAGTCACTTTTAAAGGGAAAATCTTTAAAATTAAAATAATGTGCTAAACACTTGTTTTACACAACACCAGCAGTGACAGAAACAGGTTTTGCCAATATTTATCTTTAAAATTGAAGTAAAATAATTCTTATTTCTTGCACTTCACTTTTAAGAAGGAATCGGCTCTGTTTCACCCACATCCAGAGAGTCCTGACTTTGCTTAAACCAGGCACTCAAAGACCAACCTAACACTGACTTCGGGGACCTGAAGCTTGAATTCCAGGTGGGTCCCCTGTCCTTACCACTTTTATTTTGTTATATCTCACTAAATACTGCCAAGTGTTTTTACAGACTTCCAAATTTACTGCTCCGCATTGGTTTATTGTGGTTGTAACCTTTTCATTTGCTTGTAAATCACTGATGTGAAAGCGAATAAAAAACAAAGATGAAGATAAACCAAAGCTGTTGTGGATATTTTTTTTTTAATAAAACCATTTTGAAGTATTTATTTTAGCTGAAAACAAATGCCTTTGAGCTCCTTTCTTTCTCTTACTCGCAGCTGTCGGCAAGTGCTCAGTGAATGGAATATTCTGCTCTCTAACAAGAAACAAATCTTTCTAGTTCAGATTTATTTAGATTAAAACCAAAACTCATTAAAAGACACCAATAAGTGACCCCGGGCCGTTCCTGCAAACATTTGGTTGACACTTCAGAAGGGCTGCCAAGAATCCATGAAATATTTCTAAAATCTCTGGACTTCACTTGAGCGCAAACAAGTTTTTCTCGGGGAGGCTCGAATTTGCTGTAGAGGCTTTAAGGAGTATCATTAAAAACCCATCAAAAACCAACACTGAAACCCCATAAATGAAAAGGGTACAACAGCATAAAAAGCAGGTTATTTTGATGAGAAATCAAATACAAAAGTTGTAAAATGACACATTTTCCATCACAATAAATAAGTCACTTTGTTTTGTTAATTACAGTTTTCCTGAAGTGATTCCGTTTGCAGCACAACAAAGGAAAATGATGTGAAATGTAATGTGGAAATCGAATTCATCACAAAGATTTTGGGGAAAACCTGTCACAAATATGTCAAGGTCTGCTAAGAATCCCAAAGCATTTGAACAACTTAGAGAAAAGCTGCCCTGGAACCTGGACCAGGGGGCAAAGAGCTCCAAAAACACAAGGGAATGTGAAAATCCAAAGGTTTTTACACAACTGCCAGCTCAGGGGTCTGTGAACTTTCTATAATTTTCCTATAGCTTTTTTCCACTTTTTCCCCCCCAAATCTCTCTGAGAACAAGCACAGGAAGGTTTATAAAGCATTTATTCCATGTATTCTGCAGGATTATACATAAAAACCCCTGTAAGAATAAAAGGGTTTTGTCTTCTGCTTGATTTATCTTGGGGATATTTTCCTTTTTTTTTAGAGGTAACTTGCAAGAATAGCAAATAAAAAGCCAAAAATCCAGGGAGAGATGATGTTTTCGTGACAATAAATCCCCTCCTCTCCCCTTCCTGTGATTCTTCCAGCCTCAGGAGCACTATTTAGATAGGAAAAATTAGGAACAAATGGTTCCATTTGTCACAAAGTGAAAATATTTCCAATATTCAGATTTTTTATGGATAATATGTCCATACATATTTCACTGGCTCGGCCAATTAGGGCAAGTAGTTCAAGATGCTCCCAATTTCTCTTTTTAAAACAATAATAACACATTTTTAAGTCCTGCTGTTGTCAGACCTTCACATTTTGCCAATTTGAACCATTTTCTCCCTCCTCCCAAAACCCAGAGGGAAATTCACACGTATTTCATTCCTGGGCTCTGACTCCTGAGTCCGAGGGACTGCAAAAGGAGTCAGGGAATATTTGGGAATGCTTGAAGTTTGGGCTGATAAGGCAGCAAGAACACAGCCAGGAGCTGGATGGAGGATTCTGTCAGCTCCAGAGAGAAACAGAGGAAGGTAACAGGCCTTAAAGCCCACAGGAATAGGGTTTGTGTTGCTCCAAGAATGGAACACAACATAGGAATATGTTATAAACACAACCCTGAGCTCACATGGAATCACACTGAGGTTGGAAAAGCCTCCAAGACTATCGAGTCCAACCATCTCCCAGCACTGCCAAGGCCACTAATCCATGACCTCAAGAGCCCAATGTTAATTAAATCCGTCCAGGGAGGGGGACCCTTTTAGTGAAGGAATATTCCCAATATCCAGCCTAAACCTCCCCTGGCACAACTTGAGGCTGTTTCCCCTTGCTCGGTCGCTTCTCCTTTGGGAAAAGAGCCCAACCTCCTCCTGGCTCCACCCTCCTGTCAGGGAGTTGTTCAAGTTGTTCAGGTCCCCCCTGAGCCTCCTTTTCTCCAGGTTGAGCCCCCCCAGCTCCCTCAGCAGCTCCTGGTGCTCCAGCCCCTTCCCAGCTCCGTTGCTCTTCGGATCACACCACAATCAACAACCAAATGTTGGATTCAATAACGACTCCTGATTCTACAAAGTAGAGAACACCCCAAAACTAAAACAATCCCAGAATCATAAGATGGTTTAGGTTGGAAAAGGCCCCCAAGACCATCAGTCCAACCATTCCCAGCACTGCCAAGTCCCCCACGGAACCGTGTCCCCGAGTGACGCTCCCACACGGCCCTGAAATACCTCCAACAACCGGAGTTTTGTAGCCGGAGCTGAAAACTTCAAGGTCTGATCCAGGTCCTGTCAAATCTGTGGCAAAATTCCCGATGGCTTGAAAGGGAACAGCACGAAACAAAAGCGGGGAGAGCAAAAAGAACTGATGGTCGCTCCGAGAAAACAACTCGGCTGACAATATGAGTAACAGGCACATAAGTCAGGGAAACCCAAGATGCCCTTCCCAAAAGCTAGGGGAGCATGAGGGAACCTCTGGAATTAAGGTAAACACAGAAAGTTGTCTCCTGTCCAAGTCCTGAACAGCTTTTTCTGCAAGTGTGTAACTATAGATTCTGTAATTCCTCGGCTCTGCCTCCCAATTCCCCGACTTCAAATAATATTATTAGGAAAGTACAGCCACCGAGGAGTTAAGATAAAATATATATACAAACACACACCACACAAAATCCTGGCTATTTCCTTTTCCAGCTGCTGTGTGACACATTCTGAAAACAGTGAGTATATATTGAATATTTGGTTGATTCTATATTGACTAAGCAAAGAAAAAATCCTGTGGTGCTTCTGAACAGCTGGAATTATCCAGCTCCAAAAAGCCTCTTCTTACCACACAAATTGTCCTGTCACACGGAAAAGTAAATATTTATAGCAGGACATAGGGAAAAAATATAATGGATAAGCTAAACTCCACTAAATCCCTCTGACTCTCATTTATAATTCAAGTGACTTTCATTGAATTCAATCTAATTAGACTGGAAAGTGAATTAAGATACATGGATTAAATCTGCTCCAATTTTGTAAAATAGTGTCCACACAGGGGTTTATTATGGTTTAAAATAATCCACTGGATGTAGATCTTTGTTAATTTAGATAGGCTTTTGGGAATACTCTTGTACAGAGCAGCCCAAAAGAACACAGGTTCTCTGGGAAGAGTAAGTTTAGAAGAATTATCAGACTTTTTTTGCACACAAATCTACAATTTTTGGATGATGGTTTTAAAACATAATATAAAAATTCATCTGCCCACAATTTTAATGCAAGTTGGTCACACAACCATCACCTGCTCGAGTTTGGGACTCCTGGCAATGCTTAATAAACACCCACCCAAGTGCTCCTCCCCCAATCTCACACTTGCCCCATTATTGTTCACTCTTCCACATCACCAAAGTCCCAAAATTCATAAAATCACACAGGAAAAGCCCTTTTTTTGGGTAATAAATCAGCCCCTCTAGAACATCACCTTAAAGGTTACTATAATCAGTGTCCGCAAAGGACATTTTTCTCTCTAATTTAATCATATTCCCTTTTTTATTAGGAGCTTTATTTACTGTACACAGCAGTGCCATGTCTGTTGGCTCCAATCCTCCACTTTGGCTCTGTCCCTCTCTTAGGTTTTTATGGAAAAGGACTCCCATCCCACCACCACCCTTTTGGAACCGCATCATATGGGCTATTTTGGAGCCCAGCCAGTCCCAGCTCTAACTCTGTGAGTGCTGCATGTTCCCTCCATCCAAACAAATCTCTCTGGGTATTCCCCTCAAAACGGTCCTGGAATGTGGGAATTGATGCCAAAGACAAGTCCAGGTCCGGAGTGGGAACCAGCACCTCGTGCTTTATGAGGAGTACACTGAAAATGCCCCTGAGATCCCCAGGGACATCTTGATTTCCTCCTCCATCTCTCACACCTCCAACATGAGGTGAAAGGAGAAGGGAATGTCCCAAGGCATTTTGGAAAGATTAATATTCAAATGATAACTTCAAATCTTGATGTTACCCTTTAGTAACCGCAGAGTTTGGCCACGTTAGAAACCACAAATATCAGCCCAGTGCTCTATAAATCATCATCAGCAGGAGAGCAAAATATACAGCACGAAAATATTACCACAGATCACAGGTCTACTATTTATTTACTCCCATCTAAAGCAAAATACAGCTTTCCAGGTGTTAAAATCAGAGACAGCCAAGAGCACTTTACACCTCTGTGAGTGGAACCCATACGTGTATTTTCAGTCGTATTTTCCACTTATCTCGTTTAACTCCCTTTTGAAAAGCAGCCAAAGCAAAATCTAAACCACCTCGAGAAGCCTCCTGGAGTGAATTGCCATCACACACAACTCCACACTTTCAACAGCCTGAGAAATTACTGAAAATTTAATTAATAGAGGCATGAAATGTTTCAGGTTTCCTTTTCTCTGAGGAAGCTGATGCCTGTCCCTGCTGGAGAATTATTTTCAAGGAGACTCCCGAGCTCTGTTTTTGGTTTCAAACACTTGCAGCCAATGGCAGGAAGAAATAACTCAGGGAAAAGTATCTTCTTGAGAAAAGCTTCACTGAAATATTGGGTTTATGGTTTCAGAATGAAACATTCTGGTTTCATTTCAATGCACTGTGACACAGAAATTGGAATAAGACCTGATGTGACTTTAATTCATTAATCTATACAAATAAACACCACTTCAAGTCACACAGGTAAAAAACCAGGAGCAAGTTACATATTGCTCATGGCTGTCTTACGGATTTCCCTTAAATTTATGGAGAGATATGAACATAATTTTAAATTTTGCAGGATGATTTATTAATGAGAAAAATTCCCTGTCCAGAGCTCATAAAAAGGCAGGAGAGACCAAGCCCAAAGCTCTCTCTGAGGGGGGATTTTTGTCCTCTTCTCCCTGTCTGAGGCCTCTTTTGGCCCCAGTTCACCTTTGCCAGACTCTGAATTGATGTGAAGTTCTTTTTGGGACTTTTTTAGGGTGTTTCTTATGTCTAATAATCACCAAACCTGTTTTCTTGACTCATTATGGCTTGAATTTTATTTTTCACTAATTGTAGGAGGGATGGGATTCCATAAGGGATCAATTCCCTGTGCTACTTTGGCTCTCCAAGATTCCTGGTTCCCTTTAAATATGTGAGACCAGAATATTTCTGCCTGGAAGAAACCCTGTCAATACTAAAGAAATCACAAATTATCCTCTGTATCAGGTTTTTATTATTCTGTTTCTATGCAAACTGTTCCTGATAGTCAAATATTCTGGAAGTTGTTACTCAAAATGCTTTTCCTATAGGATTTTTCCTGCTTTTTTTTCCTATTTCATGGTTTTCAAAATTCAAAAATTCATGTTTTATTTCAAAATAAAAAGTTGAACATTCCCATTTCTCCTCCTTTTTTTTATCTGAGTTTTCCAAATAATTACTTCATGGAAAAGATTAAAGTTCTTCCAATTTGTCTTTTTTTTTTTTGTTAAACAAATTTTTAAGAACACAAGGTTAAAGTTGAAAGATGCCCCTGCTATTGTTGGCTGGGTGTTTGTGAGTTGTCTGAAAAAATATATATAGAGAAGTTTCACTGTAAAAATGACCTTTCCTTTGGATAACTTCAATAAGGATTTGCTTGGCAAGTGTTTTCAGAGGAAAAAAGCTTTACATATGTGATTTTTTTCCATAAAAAGACACAAATTGAAAGATAGAGAAAAATATACAAGGAAAAAATACTCAATTTTGAGAACAGAAAATTTAAGAAATTTAAGAGAAATTTAAGTCTGTTTTTAGCGAGGACCTTCTTCAAAGTCTGAATCCAAGGACTTTGGTGACACTGGAGAAAATCCAAAGCTCATCTTTTCATTTCATGCCAAGTTTTGAACTGTCAGTTCAGTACAACAGACACACAAAGCCAAAAAAATCAATCTTTAGCACCCAGCTACTGTTATTTTGCCCTTCGAAATCCAGCTGCAACCAAAGGAACTCAACCCCCCTCAGCCATTAGTTAATTAGGCCTTAAAATCTGGACATGAAACCACAGCATGTTCAGACCAGTTGGGGTTGTGCTTCTGCAGTGATGGTCCAGGGAAACAGGGATTTAATTGGGAACTTCATCTGAGTTGGAAATGAGGGATTTTAAAGGGGGAGAGTCACGGGATGGGGCTTCAGGCAAAGGGAATCGATTCCCCAAATCCTTCCCTCTCATCAGAGCTCAAGCACAGCTTGAGGGGTTCAGCAAGCAGAGAAAAGGTGAAAATAGACCTGAAAGGATGGCTGGGGCAAAGGCTGCACTTACATATATATATATATATATATATATATATATATTTATATTTATATATTTATATGTATGTGTGGGTTTTAGCAGATTCATTATTTTGAACAAACAACGTAAAGGTATTTTGAAGGGTTTCAGTCCTAATTCTGTATCTACAAACCCACCAGGTTCAGCTGTGGCTCCAGAATTGAATTTTGCTTCAATTCTATGTTTTACATGAACTGGATTAGGCAAATATCTATTTTTTAAATTCCTGCTTTAGTAAGTGTACAGCAATAATTACAGGCACAAGCAGGACTTGGGTCTCCTTATGTTGAATTCTGTGTCTCTTTACTTGGAATTCTGATCCTGCAGCTCTGATCCTGCACATCATCTGCCCATAATTCCACACATTACTTCACACACACAGAATTAAAAATGTGTTGAGAACTTATTTCTATCTGCATGGAGATAAAAGACACTTAGAAAAACAATCCTCTGCCTCCAAAACCTCGCAGTCAGTGCTACAAAACCCCAGCCCAGCCCAGAGCACGAGCATCCCCTGCATTAAAACAATGACTCCTTTGGCTTTTCTTGTGTGTATGAATTTAGAGACTGAACTATTTAGGCAGATGGACCTAATTCTCCAAAAGTGATTTAAGAAAATTCATTTCTCAGGGGTGTTTTGAATGACTCCCCCCCACACACTCCCCAAAAACAAGAGAAATGCCAGAAATGTAGAGTTTACACACAACTTTTCAGGCTCACACTGGATCTGTTTCACAACTTAAAGGGGGAAAACAGTCCTTTTTTCAGCTGTATTGTATTTACTGGTGAAAAACAGAGCATAGCAAAGTTCACAATATTTTGACTCAAAATACACTGCTTACAGAATATTTTTCTTCTCAAATATATCTTTATAAGTACAAGTTGTGATGAGAATGTGAAATATGTGAGAAAGGTCAAATCTTTAGTCAAAAACTCTGTATTCATTTCTGAATAGCAGGAGAAACACTTTGAGATTTTTAAATTGTCAGGAATATTTTTTTGCCTTAACCTTCAGAAAGGTGAGTGACAGTTCACTGAGAGATGTTGAACCATTCTGATAAAGCAGAGCAGAAACTCCTGCATGAACCCAAACCAACAGAGCAACACTTAAAAAATCCCAGAAAATGCAGGTGAAATTCATCCCCAAGTTAATGCCACATGGATTTCCAAATTAACTGTTTAAATTCAGGAAAAAGAAACCAAGCAGAGGTTTGAGTGCCCAGCTAAGCTGCTGCAAAAGGCACGGCAAGCAGGGAAATGCCATTTTGTACAATGGAATTTCGGGCCGTGCCTGTAAATATGTGTCCAATTTGAGAATGTGAGAAACCAACCAAAAAAAAATTGAGAAAAGTAATAAAATATATGGGAGATCTAAAAGCTTTTTTGGAGGTTGGGAGTTTAAAAGATTCCCAAGACAAACAGGCACAATGGGGCTGATTTGCCGTGCCGTGGTACTGAATAAAAACATCACATAGTTCACTTGCTTCAGCATCAGGAGAGGCTTTTCAGCTTTGTTTTGCAGCATTTTAAGTCTTTCCCGAATGCAAATGGACATTTACTGCAGCCCAGATGGTTTCTGTATCCCCAAAGAGCAATTCCAGATATCAAATATTAAGTTCCACGGCGCGATACAGACCCGACCACGGCTCTGGAGCTCTTCAGGGTCCCACTACAGTGACATGTTGGTGAAGTCCCCTGGCTACAAAAACCACCTCCAAAAGCACCTGAGCCACGTGGGCTGAGCTGAGGGAACAGAGGACAAGAGGGGCAAAAAATTGTTGGGAGAAAAAGGGGGCTATTCTTTAAAAGAAGCCATATTTGAAATGACTGAAAAAGGCTTCAACTGTTCTGCGTTGCTGGTGTAAATTAAAGCAAATTCCAAGCGGAATTTGAGCAGCAGGAAGATTGTTTTTTAAGAGAAAGATTTCAGCGTGGAATTGAAAGCCACTTCTAAGCTCTGTATAAATAAATATAAAGTTATATTTGTATGTGACAAAACCCCTCCCGCTGACACCGCGGAGCCGTGTGTAACTACAGGGAGAGACGGCTGGGGACAGCTGAGGGGATTAATAACAATATTAATTGCTAATTAATAAACTAATAAACAAAAAGAACCCCCAAAACATTCATTTTGGTCAATGCTGAGACTATTGAAAACTGCTTTTCACAGCCTGATGGATGGATTTACTGCGCCCGCAACAACAAACAGTTGGGAAAACTGAGATTAAAACACAATTATCAGATATTAGAAAATAAGCTCTTACCACTCTCATGCTCTTCACTATCTCAGGGTGGGATGCAGAAGCTAAACTAAGTGTAGGAAGGATTCCTCACTCTCAAATGGCTCATCCTTAACATTCCTCCTGAAATGTGAGCACCCTCAGCCCGGTAATTCACTATCTGCTGCTAAAATTTTTAGGATGTTCCTTCCAAATCCATATTTCTTCCTGCACTGCTGAGCAGAGTTAAACATTGTCAACTGAAACAAAGCAGACCCAGCTGGAAATGCAGCTCCCAGAGAACTAAAGGCATTATAGACTCAAGCTTTTAGTGTGCAAAGTTTTTATTTATTGCATTAATAATTCTCCTTGTGCAAGGCAGGTAGAGGAGAAAATGTTATTTTCTAATCACTCTGTAACAGAGAAAAATTTCATCATTAAGTTTAATAAAAATATCTCATTCCTCCTTTATATTATGAATTTTTACCCACATACCACTTTTTCAAAACCCCTTAACCCATATGTTCTACAAGTATCAAGAGCAGATAAAATCACAAAGTTCAATCCATGAAAAAAAATATTTGCCTCTATCAGGGAAATCCACAGAAAATAATAAAAACCAACTTATTTTTAACACATCTGTTTGACATCAGGAAAATTTCTTTTTTCAAATCCTTCAGCCCAGAGATACCACTAAAACCAGTGGTAGTAAATTAGAGAGGACTGTCATGCAAGTCCATGGATTTTATCAATACACCAAAATCCCACCTCCACCCACATGGGGTTTCAACATTTTTATACTGGATATTAATAAATAAGAAAACACTAACAGAAAGCATGTACTCAGTAGGGTATTTTTGCAATGTTTCTTTTCATCCATTAACTTCTGGCCCGGTTTGGGATCATTCTTCAAAATAAAAAATGGAGTTATCAAAAATGAATGTTGTCCAGGGAGTAAATTACTTAAGGGATCAGAAAAACATTTCTTATTCTACCATTTCTTAACAACAAAAGAACATCCAACCTGCAGGAATGTGTTAAAGCTTTGCAAAAACCAGCTTTAATAAAGCTGATTGCCAAGTGTCCGTATTTCCACTTAGGTTGTGGGATATTCTTTTCTCAAAATAATGGTTAGTTAACATGAATTGTTAGATTTTGGATTTAATTATGTACTAAATGCCAGTGATGTCTTTTTCCAGGATAATTCTGAAACACAAGAGTCTTCCCTTTATTCCACTAAGGCTGTAGGATCTTCTTTGCCCAAAATGATGGAAAGGTTGAGAGCTCTGATGGCCATTTTATCATCCCTCAAATCTCATGGGATCATGGAATTGTTTGGCTTGGAAGGGACTTTAAAGCCCATCTTGTTCCATCCAGGACACTTCCCACTAGACCAGGTTGCTCCAAGCCCCGTCCAACCTGGCCTTGAACACTTCCAGGGATGGGGAATCCACAACTTTTCCAGGCAACCTGTGCCAGGGCCTCCCCAGGCTGAGACTGTGCTCTCCCCAGGGCACAGACTATGGAATATGCAAGCAGAACTTACCCAAGTAGCCTAATTATTGCAAGGTCAGTTCTTTCTCTGCAGTACTGCCAACATTAGTGACAACTGGGCTTCAATTATTACAACTTAAAATAAATAATCAATTCTAGCTCTAATTACTGCAAAGAGCCTCAGACGTGTTGAGCCGGGTGAGCTCCTCAGCAGTGCCGATGGTTTGAGCCGACACAAAAGCTCATGGTTAAGAGACGGGTTTCTGAAGTCACTTTACCAGCCCATAACCAGCCTCTCCAAGTCACCCAAAGGTCTTCAAGGTTGTGACCCACCACAGGGCAGGTCCAGGGCCGGACACCTCAGCCAGGAGGTTCCCAGGGTTTATTTTTGGCTGGAAAAGCCACCGGAGCGTCCGTGATGTGACACCAGAGAACACACAGAGCCCAACGTGCAAACTGACCCCACAGCAGCAGCCAAGCAGCTCCTCCCCACCCACAGGGAATCGTTTGTGTAACACACACGAGCTGCTTCATGTCCTCACAAAGGGCCTGGCCACCACTGCCCTTAAAGCAGCACAAAATCATCTGCTGATTACCTAATTATTGCAATCCACTTGTCCAAAAGATGAGCTGCAAGGACTGAGTCCTTCAATTAAAGTCAGGAGGACAAATGAAGAGTGTGTTTATTGCTTTTCCAGCACCAACAACCCCATTCTTTCCATAAATTCTTGGCAAAAAATCCATAAATTCAATGTATTAAGTCCAAAATTAAAAGGAAAACACTGAGAAGACACTGTTGAAGCAGATTGTGTAGAATTATTTGTGCTACAAATTTAAGCACAGAAAGCCTTTAATAAAAAATAGAACTTTTCTCGACCCTTAAAATTATTTTTTTCCTTTATTCTTTTCTTTTTTTTCCCCCCTGATATTTTTCAGAAAACCTGGTGTACCTGGTATGCAACCAAGAGTGACTAAGTGAGAGACAAGGGCAGGAGGATGGAGCTGGAATGTGTTTGGGTCACATGAACTCCTAACCCTGGGCTGGATGTCAGGTTTGCAGCCTTTGTTTGGTCTGTCTCACCGGATGCTTTCCTTGGCATCAGGACAGGTAAGGGTTTTGTAGTCTCTGCAAAACCCTGAGCAGGCAGTTTGATGTTAAAGAGAAGAGCCTTGACTGAAGCTTTGGCTGGGATATTAAATTCTAAATCCTAAGAACCTCATAAAAGACGAAAATAGTCTTATAAATATTTATAATTTATTCTTATTACATTTTATTTATTACTGAAGTCTGAACCATGGAAAATTACACCGAAGCCATCGAGCTTAGCAGGGATGTGAAAGGCCATTTTTAACAGATAAACAGAAAGGCTTCTAAATAAATCCTGTAAAGCTCCTAATCCAAGACAAACATGATGATTAGGATTGGAAGATGTTCCTGCAGAGCATTGTTGGGTACTTTAATTGTTTCATGGGGTAGAAACAAACCCCTCCTGACAGAACAGAGACTGCAGTTAAAAGCTGGAGAACATCTGGGGATTTGACACACCCTTAAAATGGCTTCTTGTGCAATGGCCACTAAAAAAGATTGGGAAACCAACTAATTTTCCTGTGAAAATAATTTGGGGATATTCCTGCTGCAACTCCTGAGCTGTGCCATTGCTTTTCCCAATGGCAGGAATGGGTTTTACAGGCCCAGGCTGTGACTACAGCCTGGAGAAGGACGGGCTTTGCTGGGTCTCCTGCTCCACTGGCAGCTCTAGTGAGAATTGGAAGTTCATGGAATATCCTGAGCTGGAATGGATCATTGAGTCCAACTCCTTGCCCTGCACAGGACACCCCAAAATCCCACCCTGTCCCTGAGAGCACTGTCCAAACACTTCTTGAGCTCTGGTGCTGTGACCACTGCCCTGGGGAGCCTGTTCAGTGCCCAGCCACCCTCTGGGGAAAGGACCTTTCCCTGATATCCAGTCTAAACCTTCACTGAAACAGGTTAAAACTGACAATCAAGGGGTCAGAACTGGAATTTCAGGATGTTATTTCCAATACTATCTATTAATTGCAATTAAACTAAATTTAAATGCATGTCAAAAAATTATCTGCCACTTGGTCTTAAGTCTCACATGATGGATAAACATCCCCTAAATTTACAGTGAAATTTGAATCATGGCCAAATTTTGCCCTCTGACACCTCCTTGCACCAGTAACTGGTTTAGGCTCTTTTTTATGAACAAGTGACAGAAACTGGGATCATGATGCCATGCACTGAAACACCCTTTGGATTTACTGTGAGGTTGGGGAGGCCCTGGCACAGGTTGCCCAGAGAAGCTGTGGCTGCCCCTGGATCCCTGGAAGTGTCCAAG